>BQNB010043513.1:0-37437 GCA_026074375.1 Tanacetum coccineum | reverse complement strand
CCACAAGCGGTCACGGTAAAATTTCAAAACGTAGGTCTTCAAATTGAGGCATACAAACCACGCTCCCCAAATCCTCATCTGTGTCCAAATCCTCAACGGAGAGGGCAACCGCAGAAGTGCTAGCCTCACCCAGCAAGTTCTGAGAGGATAAGGGATGAGAAACTATATCCACCATTAACTGACGGAGAGCTGCGGCATGCTTCTTCGCGCCTTCGGCACGGGTGTGAACATTAAGTAGAGCAAAAGATAAAGAGGTCTCCCCAACAACAGCCTTAACATCAGCATGATAGATAGGGACGAAGAGCTGCTCAAAGCACGGTTGAAGGTGAGCAACTTCAGGGAGGCCTGCCAAAGGCCCGTCCAGGAGAAAGCAATCCAAGACCTCATCCATCCCGGAATCTTTCTTGGATTTCAACAAATGAACCAAATGGAAGTCCGCTTCCTCAAGAGCTCTTACCGCGTTAAGATAATTGGCCTCAGCAGTCTACGGGTTATAAGCCGTGACCGCGGAAAGTGGGGTTCCGGTGACTCCATGCTCATGGTCAGCCGCCAAACACTCTTGCATACCAAAATCTACGGCCCGACCTAAAGCATGACCCAGAATGCCTTAGTACTCGGGGGACTTCAAACATTTCACCATGGCAAGCTGCACCCCGTGCGTCAATAACCATCTTCGTCCGGCCAGAGCAGTCAAGTAAGCAGGATAAAATTCTACCTCCAAGCGACCGGACACATCCACCACATGTGCCTCAAGTTCGGCCACACGGTTGTACAACTCCTAGGCCTGTGCTTCCTACTAAGCTTCCATCTTCTCTTTAAAATCACGAAAAGCATAACGGAGAGTAGAAACCTGCAAGGATAAGAAGTTAAAAAAAACACCACCAAAGTAACAACGAGCGGAATAAAAGTCATACCTCAGAAGCAAGTCCATCTCTCTCGGAGGACAGGGTAGAAATTAAGTTCTTGGATTTAGTACAAGCAGCCTGGGAATCATCAAGGGTAGACTTAAGGTAAGTAGCGCAGGAATCAAGAAGGGAGATGTCAGTTTCCTTCTGTGAAAGAGCACTCTTAAGAGATGACACCTCCGCGCTCAAAAATGATTTCTCCACAGTCAAAACATAAACTTGATCACGGAGACGGGAAACCTCCGCGGACTCCGTCTCCTTCTCCTCCACCAAAGACTTCAACCTAGCAATCTCCACATCCTTCTCCTTAAGAAGCACACCCTGAGCATCATACTTAGCCCGAAGCTTCTCTCTAAGTTCTAGATCATGTTCAGTACGAGACCTCACCTCCGACCCAAGGTAAATCTGTCGCGCCGCTCCCACATTAAACTCCTCAAACAATTGGTCATAATCCATATTTCGAAGTGTGGAGAAAAAGCCAGGGGGCGACACGATCTACTAGCGTGCGATAAGAAAAGCCGTCATTAAGTAGTGAATCGTTGGTAATATTCCAGCGAGGAATATACCAACGTTTGGCATCTTCGGAATTTAGGGTGGCTGTCTCATAGAACGAGTCAGCGGACCCTTCTGACGTCTCAAGCTGGAAAGACCCGCCCACGTCCGACGTAGGCGCAGCATGCGTCTTGCCCCTGCTGGAAGTCACAGTATCAGCAGTAGTATACACAGGGGCATCCGCAACACGGGAACTGGCAAGAAAATAACCAATAACATTAAGGAAAGTACAGGTAAGTACAGACAAAATAAAAGAGGGATAAGCATGCACATACCTCTGCATGGTAACCTGAGAGTGGACGTCCGCTTGAAAAAAAGGCCCTAATGTAAGGGAACCTTCTGGAATAGTCCATCTCAAGCTAGCAAGTGTCTTCCCACCAGTCCCAAAAGCAAGGTTGGGGTGATCTACCCTTAACCTTTTAGCAGGAAGGGTACCAATCTGCTTTGATAATTTCTCCCTCTTAGCCTTTTCCGGCTGCTTTCGAGTGGCATCTCCTTTCTCAGCCACAATCAAATCGTCTTCCAGATCCGTTAAATCCAAGTAAGTACCCACCGGAACAATATCCTCTTCCGCAACAACATTTTCTTCTGCAACCGGAGCAGAAACCTCAGGACCAACGCCAGAACCACTACCACCTTTTTGTTGTGCCACAGCAGGAGTGTCCAAGGACATGAAGCAATGTTTTATACTATCAAGCAGCTTTACCTCCTCTTCCCCTTTTTGGACCTCCACCGCATGCACCTTCTAGGGGTCAGCAGTCCTGATATAGTCAAGCAAACTCCTGTCTGCAGAATAAACACCAAAAGATTAAACCCCATAAAAATATAATATAAAAAAAATCCCCACCAAAAGGAAGTTTCACCCACCCGTTTTATCAGGTCTCTCAACGGCTAGATAAGTGTTTTCATCAAATGGATAGTAGGGGCTCAAACCCACAAGAACTAAAAAACACTCCGGATACCGCCGAAAAGGAGCTTTGTTAGTAGAAAGGACCTGAACAGCCTGCTCTTGACGAGCGGTAAGATGGGGAGTCGGATCCTTCTCTAACACGCCTCCTAAATACAAAAGGACGGAGATAGGGAATACCTTAGAATCAACCCAGAAAAAATGGTCCGCCCAATTCTTAATAGAGTCCGGGGGTTTCGAGAGACAAGAGGAAGTCGATAAGGATCGTTTTGCAAACGAAAACAATCTGTCACTATATATGCGTGTGTAGAACGCACAAAAAACGGCTACCGATGGGGCGAGATTAAGTACGCGTGTCAAAACCTCGAAATGAGATACACGAGCAGCACCGAAGGGGGATAGTTGAGAAATGTGTATACGGAAATGTTTGAGAACGGCTACAAAAAACTTGGTAAAAGGAATCCTATAGCCACAATAATCGAATAACCTAGTGTAGACACCCACTTTACCCTTAGGAAATTGGGTGATAGTCCTATCCTGCCTCGGAGCGGAAGGATGAACTTCATCAGGAATATAATAACTATTGCAAAAGCTTTCTACCATCTCTCGGCTCATAATGGAATGTTTATTAGCCATTTTGAAGAAGACAGACGAAGATAGATGCTAACCTGAATCTCGAAAAACCATAAGAACGAGGAAAACAACGCGCGGACGTGGAATAAGAAGTAAAAGCTCTAAGAAATTAACAATGGAGGTGGAAAGATTTTGAGAAGAGAAAAACAGTAAAAATGAAGGTGGTATTTATACTTTGGGTATATTTACTCCTACTTATACTTGGATGACGCCACGTGTATACCACTTGCCTAATCGACGATAGAAAAGCGCATAGGAAATTGGTAAAAAGCTGTCAAAAACTGTCACCAGTCAGAAGGTAAAGGGACAACAACGCTCCACGTCATTGAAGCGTCACCAGCCTTAAAAGCGGCACGGCATAAAATAGATGATTTAAGAAAATTAAGTAGCCGAAAGTCTAGCATTGATCACCGCACACAGGACATGACCTGCATGCAATATCATACTAGACTGGGGGGACTTGATGACGTATACTAGGTGTACCAAGCCTCTGGACTTGGGCCACACTATTACTTGGGCTTTTGGGCCCAACCTGTCAGTAACGGGCCGTAGTAAAACCCAATCTCGCATTTGGCCACAGCTCGAACCTAGCGATCCGTCCGCAGATCCAGTTATAAACGATCCGTCCACGACCATTCACACGATTACCGCGGAACCTTGCCCGACAAGGGACCTACTCTGGCCACTACTAAAGTAACCAAAATACTAGGAAACCCTAATACTAGACACCTATAAATAGGGGTCATAGTACACCCCAAAAGGTACATAATTATTCTTATTCTCTCTGACATATACTCTGACAATATGAATACTTACTCTCACGCCGGAGTCTAATCGTGGGGTCCGTCCCCACGGTAAGGCTAACGGTTTACTTTCAATTGTATAGAAAATCATATCACTTCTCTTGCTCTAGTACAAGATTAAACACTCAAGTTATTTAGAGGCCCGACCCGACAAAGGATTTCAACACCTTGCCAAACCCGACACGAATTTTGTACTAACACAACTCGATTGAATATGTTCAAAAACAAAAGGAATGCATACCATGTACTCTACCAAGTGGAGGTTCAAGTATACATTTATTGTAGATTTCAGCTAGCACAACTCACTGATGTGGGAAAACACTTTGCATATGGAAAAGATGCAAAGAAGAAAAATACAGAAAAATGCTACTGAAATTGCATACTATATAAAATAAAAGGATGGGCTATATATAGCCTTACAAAGGGGATGGCACTCGTGGGTAATGGGTATGGGTTCATCAAACCCGTTACCCAAACACGTGAATTTTTTCTCACCTGCCACCCGTCACCCACCAATGGGTATAAATTTTTACCCATACCCACGCCTGTGGGTACCCATCGCCCGTGGGTTCGTGAAATGGAACAAAAGCATAAAACCATGATATGTAAACTAACTATAAAACTAGGTAATAAGACATTATATCAGTTTTCTAAATACTAAGTTTATAAAATACTTAATGACATGTCTAAAACTAGAAAAATTCATCATCATTACACCAAATCACATACATGTACCGAGATATATCATGTATATATCTTTGAAAGTTTGATATTTTATATTCATCTTTTAGTCTTGTAACTCAAAAAAATTGTTAGTTTATTGTGTAGTCTAAAGATCTTGGTAGTTATTAAATATATACCAACAATCTCATAAATATTTAAGTAGTATAATAAACTTTATTTTAACATAAATGGGTTTAGGGTACACCCGTGGGTATTTAGGCAGGTACACTCGTGGATTTCTTAAATGGGTACACCCATGATGGGCATGCATTACCTGTCACCCACCCGCCACCTACCGATGGGTACAAATTTTCACCCACAACCCACCCAAGGGTGAAAAGTAATACGATTACCCGCCCGTTTACATGCGGGTACCCATGGGTTATGGGTTTTTCCTCACCCGTTGCCATCCCTACTTACAAAGTAACTACTTTACATTAAAATAGCACTACCCTACTTCTACCTAAAGAACCGGTACATGATCAATCTAAACCCAACGTGTAGATGCATATAACTCGGTCTAACCTAGACTAATTCATCCCATGATCTTTTACCCTTTATTTTATTCAAATACTTAATATACTAAAATACTAATTCAAGATTAAACCCAACATTTATGTCAGAGAGTCTCTAGGAACAATCCGAGAACGTTTACTATCGATGCCCTAAACGAGTACATTTTTGATAAAGTGTTCATCTGTATGTTAGTGACTACTGCCACTTACGGAAGATGCGGAAATATTTAGTTAGTAAATAACACATACCGAGTGTTGTGTAATTTTGGGAGATTCTTTTTACAAATTAGAATTCAAAATCAATGGAAATTTGATAAGTTCTTATCGAGAATCTATGTTTTAGATCCTTATTCTAACATATAACCATCTTTTGGTGGGTTGAATCACACCAGCAAATACTCTTTTGATGGACTACACCAAGCGAAGGGTCAAGAATAATTTTTTGACGAAGTTTGGGAACAATTTGAGAACGTTTACCATAGAAGTCACAAGCGTGTACATTTCTAAAAGAGTGTCCATCCGTCTGTTAACGACTACTGCAACTTATGAAAGATGTGAGAAGATTTAGTTAGTAAATAACGCTTGCTGGGTGTTAAGTATTTTGGGAGTTTGTTGTTAGAAATTGAAACTCATGATCAAAGGAAACTTTTGATAAGTTATTATTGTGACATAGAACCGTCTCTCAGTTGGTTGGATCGCACCAGAAAAATACTCTTTAAATGGACTGCACCAAGCGGAGGATCAAGACTACATTTTTGATAATGTTTAGGAACAATTCAGGAACATTTACCATCGAAGCCCCACACGAGTACATTTTTGATAGAATGTACATTCGTCTGTTAGCGACTACTGCAACTTATGGAAGACGTGTAAAGATTTAATTAGTAAATAACGTATACTGAGTATTGATATCGGTACAAGGAAGGACAATATTTAGCTTGTATCGTTATTTTAGAAAAATATGACTTCCTTTGGTTGTTCTTAGAATAAATAGATGGACAAATAAATTTGAATAATTTTATATCATTGTTTTGGGTGATTTTTAGGCTGAGATTTGGTAGATTTTTTTCGAAAAAAATTCTTGATATGCTGAAGTTTTTTATTGTTTATTTTTGCCTATAGCTTACTTTTAGCGATGACACATGTCGTCGCTAAAAGTGGTTCTTATTTTTTCGCCTAAAATGTGTTGTCGCTATAAGAGTGGACCTCGACCAATAAAAAAATATTATTTTAATAATTTAAATTTTATATACTTATAAAATTAATAATCAATTTAAATAATTGATATTTAATTTGAATTGGAAATTATCTTTAGCGACGACGCACACTGTCGCTAAAAGCCTGTGGACCCCACCCCGGTCAATCGTTTAATGAGAATTCTCGTTGGCCTCACATTTCGTCGCTAAAGGCTTTGACTTTTCGTTGGCCTCACATTGCGTGGACGTATACACATTCCTTATGCCTTCCAGGAGTACGCGTAGGTTAGCGTGTTGGGCCTCTCTTTGTTTAGGCCAGATTCGAGAAACGAGTAAGGTTTTTACCCTGATCTTTATGATGGTGGCACGTGTGGCCTACGCGTAACTTTTTAACGGCTAGGATCACGCCACGTCAGCTACTGTCACATTGTGGCTCTTCAGTTGCCCATTTACTCACCTATAAATACCTCACTCCCCTTTTTACAAATTTACCTTCTTTATTGAAATTCTCTCTAGGCTTTTCTTCTAGGTTCTTCTTCCTTCAGGTACGTTCCGTCATCCTAACATTTATTCTTTTGATCCTCCCTTTCCCTTGCACCACATGTCTTCCGGATCTCAGTCTGTCGGTGATGTTGTCGTTCCCAAGTTCGACATGCATATCTATACTTCCGTTTTGACTGCCGACGAGGTTAAGAGCCTTGTCGAAGAATATGCCGCTCCTCTTGACCTACATCCTTGTGTTCCTCCTTCTGGTCTGACTATGAACAAACTTTCGGTTTATCTTACTTTACTTTGTTTCAGGTCATGTGATGAGCTCTTCTTCTGGTGGTTCAGGTCGTCAAGCCTTTCCGCAGCGCAATCCTGGCGGTGACGGCATTGGTTCATTCCTTCCTTTGTTAAATTACTTCGTGTCGTACACATTTTATTGTTGACTTGGGTAATTGACCTATGAATACCTTTTCCGTTGCAGGTAGCTCCCTACGGGCCGATGTGGGTCTTCCCATTCCTTTTGTCCTGATTTGGAACATGACTACTCACTCCATTTTGAATGACGTTGAATCTTGCTAGGATATGATGATAAATCTAGCTACCCCTGATGTTCGAGATCAACAGAAAAGGTTGAGTAACTATCAGGCCCTCCAACGTTCGTGGTTCAAACTCGGTCGTGGAGTCTTGGCCCAGATTGACATCTTGCAATGATATGAAGCATTAAATGAGGAATATGGAGAATTGTTTGAGTCACATTGATCTTTCCAAGATATTTTTGATAGGTTGGCTTAAACACAGAACCAGCTGGTGGACGCTGTTCGAAGCCGAAACAAGCTTTTTGATGATCATAAAGTGTTGCAGCTAGTATACCTGGACTGTGTTAGTAAAGAGGCGGATCTCATCGAAAAGCTTGTTGCGGTGGAAAAGGAAAAATATGATCTTCTAGATAGGAGCCGAGAGAGAGAGAGAGAGAGAGAGGGGGGAGAGAGAGAGAGAGAGGAGCGGATCAAACAATTGGAAGCGGATCTTTCTTCTAAAACATCCTCCTTGACCGAAGTCGAAGGCACTGCTAACACATTAAAAGGTAACTTGGAGCGTTTGACTGTGGATTTAAGCCATACAGAGATCGTTAGGCACAACTATGTTCGGCAGCTGCTTCCCACCGTCTTTCAACGACTTCTCTCCAGTAACGAGTATAAGAAAAGTCTATCTGATGTTTTTAATCAAGCTATTATCGTTGGGTGGTCGGAGGGCGTTAAGGTTGGCGTTCCAAGGAGGATGCTGAGGCAATCCTAGCCGCTGCCACCGACTATGATCCAGAATGCAAAACCACCTTTATGTCTGCATTTGATTCTCTTTTTACCAAGAGTTATCCCTATGTGGAGAAGCTTGTTGAGTCCTTCCAGCTTCTTTTGGGAGATCTTCAAAATATGTGGCAAGAGGGGAAGGACCTACTATAGGCAGCAATGCCGCTAGTGCTCAGTAGCTTTTTACGAGGTTTTGTTCCCCTCTTTTGTGTTTATGTAATGTACATGTTGTCATTTTGTGAAATCCGTGGCTTGTACGGAGGCGAATATATATGTTTGTGCTCTTTTTGTAACTTCGTGTGTTTGCCGGTGGTAATGGATTTATGTTTTTCAGTCTATTTTTCTTTGTTATTTCCTTGTTATCTATATTCTTTTAATTTTGTTTCGTTCTTAGTCTCCGTATACGGGGAGATTTTGTTCATCGCTTGGCTATTGGCTCTTAGACTCGTCCGGAGCGGCTTGTGTTCTGGGAAATGCTGGTCACTTGGCCATTGGCGCTTGGACTCATCTGGGACATCTTGTATTTCGGGAAATGCTCATCAGTTGGCCATTGGCACTTGGACTCATCCGGAACGTCTTGCGCTCCGAGAGATGTTCTTCACTTGGCCATTAGCACTTGGACTCATCTGGAACGTCTTGCGGTCCGAGAGATGTTTGTCACTTGGCCATTGGCACTTGGACTCATCCGGTACGTATTGCGCTCCAGGAGATGTTCGTCACTTGTCCATTGGTGCTTGGACTCATCCAGCACGTCTTTCGCTCCGGGAAATGTTCGTCACTTGGCCATTGGCGCTTGGACTCATCCAGAACGTCTTGCGCTCTGGGAGATGTTCGTCACTTGGCCATTGGCGCTTGGACTAATCTGGAACGTCTTGAGCCCCGGGAGATGTTCGTCACTTGGCCGTTGGCACTTAGATTCATCCGGGGTAATGAATACTTGCCGGGGTAAAAATAACATAGACATTGGCTACGTAAATCGGCCTAGGGTAGCTAATCCCGACCGAAACCACAAATTAGTTATGCCTACTTTTTATGTTTCTAGGAAAATTATTCCTCTCCTTTATTTAGGAAACAATTTTCATTAAAAATACCAACTGTTATTACATCAGACCTTCGTGGGTCATCGGAATTACAAACACAATAACTTCTATACGTAGCACTTCCTAAGGTTAATAGCATGCCAGGTCCGGGGTACCTCATTTACACCCATTGTTTGCAACTTATAGGAGCCATTCGGATATGCTTTCGTTACCCTATAGGGTCCTTCCCACTTCGGCCCTAGCTTGCCTTGATCTTTCACTCTGCTAACTTCATTCATTCAGAACACACACTCATCCGGCTTAAATGACATCGGTCTTACTTTTTGGTTATAGTATTGCTCCATCTTGGTCTTGTATTTAGCTTCTCTTATTGCCGCTGCTTCTCTCCTTTCTTGAAGGAGATCCATGTTGAGACGTCCTCATTCTCATCTTCCCTAATCATCATGGTTCGGTGAGTGGGCATTCCTATCTCTATCGGTATCACGGCTTCGCTTTTGTACGTAAGGGTGAAAGGCATTTTGCCGTTGCTTTGCTTTAGGGAAGTACGATGGGGCCAAAGTACATTGGTGATGAGGTGTCATTTTATACACTTTTTCGGGGTCGTTTAACCCCTTAAATTGTGTGTTTATGCCCAAAATAGGTACTTAATCGTTCCTTTTCAGGTATTTAGCATTTGGAAGGCATTTGGAGGAAATACACGTGACTTGGGCTCATTTGGAGAAGAAACGGACAAGACTACGGACCTACACCAACATCTCTCAAGAATTTCTACTTAGAAGCTGGAGACGGCGTCACAGATTACACGTGACGTCGTCATAACCCATCTCAAGACGGCGTCACAAGATCTCCAAACGGCGTCAGATTGTATGACCCAACCCATTATCTAGAATATTCTATTCATGATGGCGTCACGATTAACACGCGACACCATCACAGCGATTTTCCTATATATACAAATCTGGTTTTAGGGTTTTAACTATGTAACTTTATAGTAAAAGAAAGGGACGAACCCTAGTTCATTTAGCAGTTGTTAGGGATGATTTTAGGGCCTCAAAACCCTATTGTACTTCCTGTAATTCATGTTTTAATCACGTAAGATTATCTTAATCATTCAATATGTCTATGTGTTGTTTGATTCATTATTGTTCTTGCTTTATCTTTAACATGCTTGGCTAAACCTTCTATTGTGTTTATTTATAATTGTATGAAACCTAGGATGTTGATCTTAGTGGTGTTGCTTCTTGTGATGAATATGCATGTTAGGTCTTAGAAAACCATCTTTTGTCTGTATTGCTGTTGATATGTCTAGGAAAACATAATTAGGTAGAAAGGACATCATTAGGTAACAGTCTTTATACTACCTTGCCCCTTATATGGTTGATCCACTCTTAATATATTTCTGATGCGTTTAATATACTCTTAGGGACCTTGTAATAGTCTTCATACTACCTTACTTGTGCGTTGCCTTAACGGAATATTAAATAGACGGCAGGTTCATGTAATTCGTTCATGACTTAGGAAATAATTACATAGATCATCACAAGTGTGACAAAGCAACAACACTAGGAGAAGCAATCTAGGGAGTAATACATGATTAAATAAACACAGTCTTTTATTATATTGTTATCACCAGTAGCGTAGTTTATTATTTAGTTTAATAGCTAAAACCAACCAAACCTCTCAAATATATGATTTACCTGCTTTCCAATAAATATAAAAACACAAAAAGAATCTTCTCTCAACCCTTAGAATTCTGTTAGACCGTCATCAAGCCTTCCCAACCTATTCCCCTAGAGAACGATAACAACCCCTGAGTCTTGCCTATACTACACTACAACGGTTATGTACACAACCTAAGGAGTTGTAAAACTTCTTGTAGAAGTCCCTTACGACAACCGTAACAATTGGGTAGCTCGTCAACCCATCCCACCCTCTCTTTTACTAGCCTTGACTTGATCCATTCCATTAAACTTTTATTAGCCCTTTCCACCAAACCATTTGGTTGTGGATGAGCCACCGCCGTGTTCATCTGTTTTATGTTCCGAGACTCGCACCACCCTCTGAAAGGGTCATTAACAAATTGAGTTCCGTTATCCATTACTATTACCCAGGAGAGCCTAAACCGATACACAATGTTGTCCTATACAAATTTCTTTACATCCTTCCCGGTAATACTGGCCAACAGCTTTGCCTCAATCCACTTTGTGAAGTAATCGATGGCTACAATCACAAACTTCAATTTTTGGCTGCTTGAGGTAGGGGCCAAGGATGTCTATTCCCCATTGGTAAAATGGCCACAGAGCCATGATTGAAGTCATTAGTGTTTTGGGGTGCCTCGGGACCGGAGCATGTACTGGGCACGAGTCATATTTAAAAGTCACATTCTTAGTGTCCCTGTGCATAGTTGGCCAGTAATATCCCTGTCTTATAGCTTTTGCCACCATAGACCTCGCTCTAATGTGCATTTTGCAGGATCTCATGTTTATCTCCTTGATGACGTAGTTGGCCTGTAAGGGGCCTACACATCTTAACATGGGCACCAAGTACCCCTTTTTGAGGAGTACCCCCTCCTTGAGGACATACTGATTGATTTTCATCTTGAGGGCCCTTCTTTCATCTTTGTCTTCCGTCTATACTCCTTCGGCCAGACAACGTATGATAGGCGTCATCCAGTTGTCTTCCTCCTCCTCTACGATCACAAATACCTCCTTTCGGTCGGTTAATCGTTCAGCCAGTACTTCGACTAGGACTCTCTTTATGAGGTGGTCAAACGTATGGGTAGCCAGCTTACATAAAACATCAGCCTTCTGGTTTAGGTTCCTGGGTATGTTTTGGATGAGGAAACTTTTAAACTTGGCTATGCATTCTCTCATTGTGGTAAGATATTTAATCATGCTGGTGCTGCTTGACACATAACTTTCGTTGATCTGACTCGCCACTAGCTTCGAGTCGACCTTCAAATCTATGTCTTGAACCTTCATTTTTCTCGCCATGCGAAGCCCTACGAGCAGAGCCTCTTATTCTGCCTCGTTATTCATGCTTGTGAAGTTTAATCGGAGAGCATATGTAAACTCTACACCGCTAGGGCTGATGAGAACTAAGCCAGCTCTGGATCCCTTGTTGTTCGATGCACCGTCGGTAAGGAGAGTCCATTTCTTAATGTCGTCTTTGTTTTGCACCTTGGCTGGTAATCAAAAGAATTCTTCGGTATGAGTTCCTACCGGGGCTTCTGACAAGAAGTCAGCCAGAACCTGTCCTTTTATGGCATTTCTTGGCTAGTAAGTTATGTTGTATGATCCCAATTCCACCGAGTACTTGGCCAGCTTTCTTGACGCTTGAGCCTTGTTTAGTATCTGCTTGGGTGGCTGGTCCGTTATGACTTCGATGGGATGAGCCTCGAAATACCTTTATAATCTCCTAGACATGTGTAACAATGACAGAGCCAATTTTTCCAAGGGGGCTTAGTTCCTCTCGGCCTCATTCAACGTCCTACTTACGTAGTGTATCGAACATTATTTTCCCTTTCTCTCGGTTAGCAATACCGCGCTTACGGCCTTCGTCGCCGCTGCCACGTATACGTATAACGTTTCTTCCTTTACCGGGGCGGTTAGCAACGGTAGCTCTACTATGACCTTCTTCATTTCTTGGAACGCCTTTTCCGCACTTTCAGTCCAGCGGTATTCGTCCTTATTTTCCTTCGTTATGTCCTTTAGAGTTTCGAAGAAGGGTAATAATTTTTCAACGGACCGAGACAAGAATCTTTTTAACGCAACCAACTTTCCACTCAAGCTCTGCATCCCCTTTAATGTCCGAGGGGATTGCATGTTGGCGATTGCCTTGGTTTTCTTTGGGTTATCCCGGATCCTTTCGGAGGTGACCATATATCCCAGAAATTTTCCTACTCCAAACGAACATTTATTCGGATTCAACTTCATGTTGATCCTCCAGAGGTAATCGAATGTCTCAGCAATGTCTGCTATCAGGACTTTCTCGTCATTACTTTTGATGAACATGTCATCTATGTATGCCTCTAGGTTCCTTCCGATCTAGGATTGAAAATCCGCGTCCACCAACCTTTGATAGGTAGCCCCTGCGTTCTTAAGTCCAAATGGCATCTTCGTGTAGCAGTACGTGCCTTGCTCCGTGTAGAATGCAGTTTTCTCTTCGTCTTCCTTAGCCATCTGCACCTGATGGTATCCCTTATATGCATCTAGAAAGCATTTGTATCAGAAGCCTACCACATAATCTATTTTTCCGTCGATGTCCGGTAGGGGGTAATAGTCTTTTGGGCATGCCTAGTTAAGATTTTTGAAGTCTATGCACATCCTCCAGCTTCTGTCACTTTTCTTCACAAGCACCGGTTTGATATCCATGTAGGGTATTTTACCAGGTGAACTATTCCTGCGTTCATCCATTCTTCCACATCTTTGATTACCACATGGGTTCTGTCGGATGCCAGCACTCTTCTTTTTTGTGCAAGAGGATCTGTCGAAGGGTTGACATTGAGGGAGTGTTCTATGATTTTTCTTGGTATTCCCGTCATATCAGCCGGTTCCCACACGAAAACATCCATACTTTTTCTTAGCATCATTTTGAGTTGGCTCTTACATCCTTACGACAGAACCCAATATCTAGAAATGTCAGGTGTTATGGTTCCTTTTTCTACCTTTCTCCTTGACATTATTAAACATTTCCGTGTACATATCTACCAATTAGTTTCGTTAGGCTTGAACCGGTTAACCATGTTCGAGATATACTGTCGTAGTTTGAATATAAATCCCTCTGTCAACTTGTTCCGCGCCTTCTATAAGCTTAACAAGCAGGGTCATTGGTTCTCCTTCGAACGTCGCTCGAGGAAAGGAGTCCATGATAAGATTTTCAACGAGTTTTACACGAGTTTGAAGCATTGGAAGGACCGCTTCTTCCTTATTGATCGTCAGGCAATTTCGGATGCCATGCCTTGGAGACACCACGATTCTAGTATGGCGGGCCCTCCTCCTACCGGGGTCCAAGCAGAGGACATTCATAGATTGTGTGCGAACATAATCAACCTTCATCCTATTCACCCGGCTATGTTATATGAGATTGGTCTTTCGACCATATAGAAGCATGTGGGGCACCATCCAGTTTTTAAAGATGGTGAAGGGACTGGTAACATTATTGCCTTCCGGTTATTCGTATATATTTCTCAATCGTAGTTTTGCCTTCTTATTCGTTTTGTTCTTTCTTTTGCAGCTGCCACTAGCATGTCTCAGTTTCTTAAGTTTCCAATGTCCGGCGACGTCCGTGTTGGCAAATGGACTGCCCTTATGGCAAATGAAGTTATTGTTCAGCATACCACCCAGCCTTTGCCTTCCGAATCTTAAATTCCACCATTTTTTTATTATCAAAAAGTCGTCGAGCATGAGGACGAAAGGGTCATTCCGGAAAAGAAAAAAGCTCAGACGGTCAGGGATAAAGCAATCAAGAAGAAGGCAACCATCGAAGGAACTTTTCATCGATCAAAGAAAAGAAAATGGCACCTTTGTCCTTTGCTCTGTCAGAATCTGAGGCGGATGATTCCAACCGCAGTAGCTTCGGTACCCACCATTCTGCTTTGCCCCTCAACTCCATTATCCTAAATGATGCTGACCTCACTACTAGTGGAGATGGCCTTATTTTAGAGTCTGCTAATCGTACGAAGGATGACACGGACCATAATATTGACAACGTGGAGGATACTACTGAAGTAAACTCTCTTTTCTCCGGATAATCCCCCCATTCCCAACACTCTACTCCTTCCGACGAGGATACGCATGTTTGCTTCAGCGGAGATGAGTTGCGTCGTAATAAGGGGAACGAGCAAGCTCATAAGCATGCTTCTGGTTTGGCTGGTTAGTATCTTACTATTCTCCTTCCCTTCTTTTCTTTATTACTTCGGTTCTTCTTACTTTACTTTGTTTCAGGTCATGTGATGAGCTCTTCTTTCGGTGGTTCAGGTCGTCAAGCCTTTCCGCAGCGCAATCCTGGTGGTGACGGCATTGGTTCATTCCTTCCTTTGTTAAATTACTTCGTGTCGTACACATTCTATTGCTGACTTGGGTAATTGACCTATGAATACCTTTTCCATTACAAGTAGCTCCTTACGGGCCAATGTGGGTCTTCCCATTCCTTTTGTCCTGGCTTGGAACCTGACTACTCACTCCATTTTGAATGACGCTGAATCTTGCCAGGATATGATGATAAATCTAGCTACCCCTGCTATTCGAGATCAACAGAACTGGTTGAGTGACTATCAGGCCCTCCAACGCTTGTGGTTCTAACTCGGTCGTGGAGCCTTGACCTAGATTGACATCTTGCAGTGATATAAAGTGCTGAATGAGGATTATGGAGAACTGTATGAGGCACATCGATCTTGCCAAAATGTTTTCGATAGGTTGACTGAAACACAGAACCAGCTGGTGGACACTGTTTGAAGCCGAAACAAGCTTTCTGATAATTACAAAGTGTTGCAGCTAGTACACCTGGACTGCGTTGCTAAAGAGGCTAATCTCACCGAAAGGCTTGCGGCGGTGGAGAAGGAAAAAGATGATCTTCTGGATAGGAGCCAAGAGAGATGAGCGGATCAAACAATTAGAAGCGGATCTTGCTTCCAAAAAATCCTCATTGACCGAAGTCGAAGGCACTACTAATACATTAAAAGGTGACTTGGAGCATTTGACTGTGGATTCAATCCACACAGAGATCGTTAGGCACAACAATGTTCGGCAGCTGCTTCCCATCGTCTTTCAACGACTTCTCTCTAGTGACGAGTATAAGAAAAGTCTATTTGATGTTTTTAATCAGGCTATTTCCGCTGGGTGGTCGGAGGGCGTTAAGGTTGGGCATTCCGAGGAGGATGCTGAGGCAATCTTAGCCGCTGCCACCGACTATGATCCAAAATGCAAAACTACCTTTCTGTCTGCATTTGATTCCCTTTTTACCAAGAGTTATCCGTATGTGGAGAAGCTTGTTGAGTCCTTCCGGCTTCCTTTGGGAGATCTTTAAAACATGTGGCAAGAGGGGGAAGGACCCACTATAGGCAACATCGCCGCCAATGCTCGGTTGCTTTTTAGAGGGTTTTGTTCCCCTCTTTTGTGTTTATGTAATGTACATGTTGTTATTTTGTGAAATCTGTGGCTTGCACGGAGGCGCATATATATGTTTGTGCTCTTTATGTAACTTCGTGTGTTGGCCGGTGGTAATGGATTTTTTTTGTCAGTCTATTTTTCTTTGTTATTTCCTTGTCATCTATATTCTTTTAATTTTGTTTCGTTCTTAGTCTCCGTATTCAAGGAGATATTGTTCATCGCTTGGCTATTGGCTCTTAGACTCGTCCGGAGCGGCTTGTGTTCCAGGAAATGCTTGTCACTTGGCCATTGGCGCTTAGACTCATCTAGGACGTCTTGCGTTCTGGGAAATGCTCGTCACATGGCCATTGGCAATTAGACTCATCCGGAACGTCTTGCGCTCCGGGAAATGTTCGTCACTTGGCCATTCGCGCTTGGACTCATCCGGCACGTCTTACTCTCCGGGAAATGTTCGCCACTTGGCCATTGGCGCTTAGACTCATCCGGTACGTCTTGCGCTCCGGGAAATGTTTGTCACTTGGCCATTGGCGCTTGAACTCATCCATAACGTCTTGCGCTCCAAGAGATGTTCGTTACTTGGCCATTGGCGCTTGGACTCATCCGAAACGTCTTGTGCTCCAGGAGATGTTCATCACTTGGCCATTGGCACTTAGACTCATCCGAGGTAATGAATACCTGCCGGGGTAAAAATAGCATAGACATTGGCTACGTAAATCAGCCCAGGGTAGCTATTCCCGACCGAAAACACAAATTAGTTATGCCTAATTTTTATGTTTCTGGGAAAATTATTCCTCTCCTTGATTTAGGAGGGAATTTTCATTAAAAATACCAACTGTCATTATATCAGACCTTCGTGGGTCATCGAAATTCCAAACATAATAACTTCTATACGTAGCAGTTCCTAAGGTTAATAACATGCCTGGTCCGGGGCACCTCCTTTCCACCTATTATTTGCAACTTATAAAAGCCATTCTGATATGCTTCTATCACCCTATAGGGTCGTTCCCACTTCGACCCTAGCTTGCCTTGATCTTCCACTCTACTAGCTTCATTCCTTCGGAACACACACTCGTCCGGCTTAAATGACATCGGTCTTACTTTTTGGTTATAGTATTGCTCCATCTTGGTCTTGTATTTGGCTTTTCTTATTGTCGATGCTTCTCTCCTTTCTTGAAGGAGATCCATGTTGATACGTAACTCGTCCTCATTCTCATCTTCCCTAATCTTCATGGTTCGGTGAGTGGGCATTCCTATCTCTGCCGGTATCACAGCTTCGCTTTCGTACGTAAGGATGAAAGGCGTTTCTCTGTTGATTTGCTTTAGGGAAGTACGATGGGCCCAAAGTACATTGGGTAGCTCGTTGACCCATCCACTAAACTTTTATTAGCCCTTTCCACCAAACCATTTGCTTGTGGATGAGCCACCGCCGTGTTCATCTATTTTATGTTCCGAGACTCGCACCACCCTTTGAAAGGGTCATTTATAAATTGAGTTCCGTTGTCCGTTACTATTACTCGAAAGAGCCCAAACCGGCACACAATGTTGTCTCGTACAAATTTCTTTACGTCCTTCCCGGTAATCCTGGCCAACGGCTTTGCCTCAATCCACTTTATGAAGTAATCGATGGCTACAATGAAAAACTTCAATTTTTTGGCTGCTTGAGGTAGGGGGCCAAGGATATCCATTCCCCATTGGTAAAATGGCCACGGAGCCATGATTGAAGGCATTAGTGTTTTGGGGCGCCTCAGGACCGGAGCATGTACCTGGCACGAGTCATATTTTTGTGTCACATTCCTAGCGTCCCTGTGCATAGTTGGCTAGTAATATCCTGGTTTTATAGCTTTCGCCACCATAGACCTCGCTCTGATATGCATTCAGCAAAATCCCATGTGTATCTCCCTGATGACGTAGTTGGCCTGTAAGGGGCCTACACATCTGTTAGCCTCAATTTATTGAGTCGAACAAGGAAGTTCGGTCACTCTACGATGGAGCTTCGGTCTTTAATTAGTTAACGTTGTAATAGGATATTATCAGGAATCGGGCTCGATAGTGAATCTAATATTGTATATGTTTCGGGTTTAATCCCAAGCAAAACCCGAGCCCGGGTCCTAGTTAAATATCCCGCGCGTACCTTTAGCGTGACGGGGTATATAAGCTTTTTCTTATTTAGAAAAAGCTAGTTGTTCAAAATATCTAAAAATATCTTTTCACTTTCTCTCTCAATTCTCTCTCTTCTTTCTCTCTCTAGAACAACTCTCTCTTTCTCATTTCTAGTTCCGATTTCGTGATCGATTGTATGTTATGAAGTGTTAACGGGATCCTACAATTGGCATCAGAGCTTCAAGGGTGGATTTGTGTTTGATTCTTGTGGTTAATTAGCAAATTTCGTGGCTCATTTTGGTCCTAAATACCCCACGGCTCAAAATTCATTTTTGGGCTTGATTGGCTGGTTAATCGTGGTGTTTTTCGTGTGATATAAGCTAAGGATGATACATTGTTACTCCTACAAGTGATACTCAAGCCTCAAGCTTGAAATCTAGCAAAAAGGTTCGAATTTCTTTAAGTGTTCTTCGTGGAGAGTTGCTACTTTTTGGACGATCCACAAAGATATACATGTTATTGTGTGTTAAATCTTCTTAGAGACGCTTAATATTGCAAATCCTAGCTTTGGTTCGTGGCTTAAACGCTTATTTGAGTGATTTTGTCAAATTCGACCTTGTGTTCATCGTGGAGAGTTGCTTATTTAATTATATCTCTTGCCGGCGGTTTGACTAGCTAGGGGACAAGATCCACGATTTAAGGAAATAGTCAACGGCGGTTTGTTGACCAAAACAGCGAGTTGCTAAAACAGCGAGTTGCTAAAACAGCGAGTTGCTAAAACAGCGAGTTGCTAAAACAGCGAGTTGCTAAAACAGCGAGTTGCTAAAACAACGAGTTGCTAAAACAGCGAGTTGCTAAAACAGCGGTTTGATTAAAAAAAAAGTATCCAGACGACACCTTTTTTAGCGACACTTTTTTTTACCGAAAAAGTTATGTAATTTTTTATATAGCCTTTATAACTTATTTTCACATCAAATTCAAATTTTGGTAATAGCGTAAAAAAATTTTCGATCGACACCTTTTTAGCGACACTTTTTTCGGGAAAAATTAAGTAGAATAAAAAATTTTCTATAGCATTTTTAGCTTATTTTTACACCAAATTTAGATTTTGGTAATAGGGTAAAAATAATTTTTTTTCATAATCAATGCCGCCGATTTCCAAACAATACCAAAACAAAACCATCGATGAAGGACTTATACTGAACCAAATCTTCTCAACAAACAAACCATTAACTACCAACGATCATTCATTCACGGTTATCTAGTGATCTTGTAAAATCCCGTTAATCATTTGTCGGTTTTGATCATAGACGAGTAAAATCCCGTGAACGTGAATTGCATACAACCACAATTTCAATCACATCATATCCACTTAAGATCCAACAAAATTTTCACACTTCATAATTCACGATAAAATGGGAAACAAGGTATTAACTTTCATCTTGGGTTCAGTTTTAGAGGAACCAGAGATACAGAAAACTGCTGATGAAAGCAAAAGATTTTCACAAAGAAAAACTCATTGAACAATTTTAAATACACTTAAATCAACCACTCAACTTCTCGAAAGACGGACTTTCTCTGGTTGTATATTGTATCAACAAGCTTTTGCACAACTCTTTGGTGATAGTGTTAGAACCTTCAAGTTTCAGTTATCTCAACACATGAATAACTTAGAAACGCTTCTCAATGCAGAAACACTTCACGAGATGGATTCCAAATCCGCTTTAAGTGTGATCAAAGTACAGTTTGAAAGGTTCATTAACTCTGACTTGTTAAAGCCTCTCGATATTTATTCAAGATCTTTTTCATCAGATCAAGAAGTAAGAGAAAACTTCAGAGAATACACTAAAATGACAGCTCAAACATTCAAGGAAACAATCATCCAAAACATGAACTCCATTGAGCAATGTATAATAGAAAGATCAAATCATGAGCAAGAGCTTAAGATGACGTTTGAACACAGCAGTTTAAGCCTCGGTCGTCAATGTCAAATGGTGTCTGCTGAAAATAACACTTCAGGCCCCGTTCCTCAATGTTCAAAAGACGTTTGATCGCAGCAGATCAAGCCTCGGTCTTCATGGAGATGACGTCTGTTCACATCAGTTCAGGCCTTGTTCTTCATCAAATGATTTTTGATCATAACCGTTCAGAACTCGGAATTCACGACCACAGCAATGAACCGTCAAGTTCAAAGCTGGTTCCAAAAGTTGTTTCTCTAGCAGTCAAGACAGCTACATCACGACAATAGTTGGAATTACTATTCCACCTTCACATAGCATTGCTAAGGACAACAGGTATATAAATAGACAAATACAAAATCTGAAAAATAGAAAATTTCCAAAAAGAATCTTCTCAACATGTCTCTTGGAATCGATAACATTTACGTGCTTAGAAATGTCGATTAACATTGACACGGGTGTGTAAATGAAGTTCGAGCGAGAGTTACAAATAGTTTCAAAACATGTCATTTCTAATTTTCTAGATGGCTTATGTGCAAATATCAGTACATAACCCAGACTTTAAATAAATGAAGGTTGATAACTTATCCTCACAACGAGAACATTAAGGTTTCTCGGTCTTGAGCTGTTTTTACAAGACATTCAATGTTTTTAGCTTAAGAAAAAGGATAGTGTACGTTTCAGTGCGCTTACCCTTACCGTTAGAAGAGAAGTCCTCTAACATCTGGTTTTTCAAAAAGTTGAACACAATTTTTCAAGAATTTCTCGATGACAATTCATAATCTTTCAAACATTATCAAAAAGTTCCAAACCATTCATGCTGACCATATTTTCTCCCACAGATTTTTCAAGACATATTTTAATCACAAGGTATTTCAAAAACTAAGTGTTTATTATTTAAAATAAGGGGAGAAAATGTAATTAAAATATGATCTATTCGACTCAATGTGCTGAAGAAAAGGTTTTATGGTTCGATCTTATACCCAACAACATCTTAATTTCACGACGATTCTGAAGTCATAAGGTGGTTAGGTTAGGAATCAATCCTATGATCCAACCAGAACCGGAGGATCTACCCAAGGATAATCCAAAGTTAGAAATAGCAGTCCTTAGGTATGATTGGAGATGAATGTATATGGGAATAATGCCGACTAAGATTGAGTTAACACTGGAACAATCACAACAAGGTGTTAGTAATGACGTCACTCAATGTGTGAAAGAATAGGTTTTATGGTTTCGATGCTTATATACCCAACAACATCTTAATTTCACGACGATTCTGAAGTCATAAGGTGGTTAGGTTAGGAATCAATCCTATGATCCAACCAGAACCGGAGGATCTACCCAAGGATAATCCAAAGTTAGAAATAGCAGTCCTTAGGTATGATTGGAGATGAATGAATATGGGAATAATGCTGACTAAGATTGAGCTAACACTGGAATAATCACAACAAGGTGTTAGTAATGACGTCTTGGTAAGCATTGAAGGCGTTGAAGAATGAAAAAGAAATGTATGGATAAAGGGTCTAAAGAAAGAAAGCCTTCACACAAACTTAAGGCAAAACCGGAGTAATACATATGCTTTTAGTCTGGTCAGAATCACAAGTTGATTGCTGACATTGAAAACGACATCATGGACCCAGTGATGCAATGCACAACCCTTCCCAGCCATTCAGGTTTCTCTCAACAGAAACTTGTCTCATTTGTCACGGAGATACACACGTTATCTATTGACATCTCACTCTGAGATTGTTGATATTGAATAGGTGGCAATATGCTCCAGCCTCCGAGTACTAAAACCAAAATGTACTAATCGAGTCTAGAGCCAAGAGATCAATAAAAATCTCGTTAGGACACATTCCATTTCAAACACTTGTTGAACATCATCAAGTTCACAAGCTGTTATCAAGAGTCCTACGCAATATCATTGTGATATTTGCCAGAACATCCGAGTGATACTAATGTATTCACAATGAAGATGGAAATCCTGCTTGAGCCAGCATCAAACAAGCTCTTGGTAGGTAACTTGCGAGATTCTATATGAATCAAACTTGTGACAACTGGATATCGATTTGGTCCAGTAAATGAATTGACGGATTTGTTTTGATTTTTGGTTGTTGATTTTTTGATTGAATGATGTAGTTTTGAATTTTTTTTGGATTTTTTTTTTTGTGTGCTTGGTTGCTATATTTTGGTTTGTTCTTTTTATTGTATTCGTTTTGATTTTGTTTTTCCCTTTTTTTTTTCCATTTATGATGGAATTTTGATCAAAAGCATGACACTCTCGATGTGTTTACAAAAACTCTTTAAGAGTGACAGTCGATTGATTTTCAAATCAATTTTCTTGTTTATCACTAACATATACCTGCAGATCAAAACGGTGGTAACGGCAACCTCAATCCATTCAACTGCTCAATCTACCAAAAGACATACTATCTAGAAAGCTAAGATTTTAAAGGACAAAGACTTCCGGCAAACTCTTGATTTGAAGCTTTAAGATAAATGCAAAAGTTTATGGGCATGTTGGTCAAGGACATTAAGATCGGCAAGGCTATGGCATAGACGTAGAAAGCAATAAACAAAGCGCTATAAGTCAAGATCATAAACGCATGAACGGCATACACAGTCTTATAAGTTACAACGAAGACAAAGACCAAGAACACTCGAGCTTAAAAAAAAAAAAAAAAAAAAAAAAAAAACAAAAAAAAAAAAAAAAAAAAAAAAAAAAAAAAAAAAAAAAAAAAAAAATAAAAAAAAAAAAAAAAAAATAAAAAATAAAAAAAAAAAACAAAAAAAAAAAAAATCGACAACAAAAAGCAATCTCACTAATCTCATGAAGGAGTGTCATCAATGAACTCACTTCGGGGGAGATTGTTAGCCTCAATTTTATTGAGTCAATAAAGGAAGCTCGTTCCCGTGTTCAAGACCTTACTTCGGGGGAGATTGTTAGCCTCAATTTATTGAGTCGAACAAGGAAGTTCGGTCACTCTACGATGGAGCTTCGGTCTTTAGCTAGTTAACGTTGTAATATGATATTATCAGGAATCAGGCTCGATAGTGAATCTAATATTGTATATGTTTCGGGTTTAATCCCAAGCAAAACCCGAGCCCAGGTCCTAGTTAATATATCCCGCGCGTACCTTTAGCGTGACGGGGTATATAGGCTTTTTCTTATTTAGAAAAAGCTAGTTGTTTAAAATATCTAAATATATCTTTTCACTTTCTCTCTCAATTCTATCTCTTCTTTCTCTCTCTAAAACAACTCTTTCTCTCTCCTTTTTAGTTATAATTTCGTGTTTGATTCTATGAAGTGAAGTGTTACGGGATCCTACAACATCTTAAAATGGGCACCAAGTACCCCTTTTTGAAGAGTACCCCCTCGTCGAGGACATACTGATTGATTTTCATCTTGGGGGCCCTTCTTTCTTCTTTGTCTTCTGGCCATACTCCTTCTGCCATACAACGTATGATAGGCATCATCCAGTTGTCTTTCTCCTCCTTTACGATCGTACTCACCTCCTTTTGGTCGGTCGATCATTCGGCCAATACTTCTACTAGGACTTTTTTTGTAAGGTGGTCAAACGTGTGGGTAGCCAGCCTACTTAAAACGTTAGCCTTCTGGTTTAAGTTCCTGGGTATGTTTTGGATGACGAAGCTTTTGAACTCGGCTATGCATTCTCTCATTGTGGTGAGATATTTGATCATGCTGGTGCTGACTCGCCACTAGCTTCGAGTCGACCTTCACATCTATGTCTTGAACCTTTATTTTTCTCGCTATGCAGAGCCCTGCGAGCAGAGCCTCTTATTCTGCCTTGTTATTCATGCTTGTGAAGTTCAATCGGAGAGCATATGTGAACTCTACACCGCAAGGGCTGATGAGAACTAAGCCAGCTCTGGATCCCTTGCTGTTCGATGCACCATCGGTAAAGAGAGTCCATTTCTCAACGTCATCTTTGTTTTGCACCTTGGCTGGTAATCAAAAGAATTCTTCGGTAGGAGTTCCCACCGGGGATTCTGACAAGAAGTCAGCCAGAACCTGACCTTTTATGGCATTTCTTGGCTTGTAAGTTATGTTGTATGATCCCAACTCCACCGAGTACTTAGCCAGCTTTCTTGACGCTTGAGCCTTGTTTAGTATCTGCATCTCCTAGACATGTGTAACAATGACAAAGCTAATTTTTACAAGGGGGCATAGTTCCTCTCGGCCTCATTCAACGTCCTACTTACGTAGTGTATCGGACATTGTTTTCCCTTTCTCTCGGTTAGCAGTTCTGTGCTTACGGCCTCCGTCACCGCTGCCACGTATACGTATAACGTTTCTTCCTTTACCGGGGTGGTTAGCAACGGTAGCTCTACTATGACCTTCTTCATTTCTTGGAACGCCTTTTCCGCACTTTCAGTCCAGCGGTATTCGTCCTTGTTTTCCTTTATTATCTCCTTTAGAGTTTCGAAGAAGGGTAATGATTTTTTAGCGGGCCGAGACAAGAATCTTTTTAACGCAGCCAACTTTCCACTCAAGCTCTACATCTCATTTAATGTCCGAGGGGATTGCATGTCAGCGATTACCTTGGTTTTCTTTGGGTTAGCCCGGATCCCTTTGGAGGTGACCATATATCCCAAAGATTTTCCTTCTTCCACTCAAAACGAACATTTTTTTGGATTCAACTTCATGTTGATCCTCCGGAGATTATCAAATGTCTCGAAAATGTCTGATATCAGGACTTTCTCGTCATTACTTTTGATGACCATGTCATCTATGTATGCTTCTAGGTTCCTTCCGATCTAGGATTGAAAAGCCGCGTCTACCAACCTTTGATAGGTAGCCCCTGCATTCTTAAGTCCAAACGGTATCTTCGTGTAGTAGTATGTGCCTTGATCCGTGTAGAATGTTGTTTTCTCTTCGTCGTCCTGAGCCATCTGCACCTGATGGTATCCCTTATACGCATCTAGAAAGCATTTGTATTGGAAGCCTACCACCGACTCTATTTTTCTGTCGATGTCCGGCAGGGGGTAATAGTCTTTTTGGCATGCCAAGTTAAGATTTTTGAAGTCTATGCACATCCTCCAGCTTCCTTCGCTTTTCTTTACAAGCACCCGTTTGATATCCATGTAGGGTATTTCACTGGGCGAATTATTCCTGCGTTCATTCATTCTTCCACTTCTTTGATTACCACCTGGGTTCTGTCGGATGCCAACACTCTTCTTTTTTGTGCAACAGGCTCTATCGAAGGGTTGACATTGAGGGAGTGTTCTATGATTCTTCTTAGTATTCCCGTCATATCAGCCGATTCCCACTGATAAACATCCATACTTTTTCTTAGCAGCGTTTTGAGTTGGCTCTTACATCCATACGATAGGTTTCCCCTTCTCATTACTAGTTAATCCGGGTATGACGGGTTGACTAATGTTTGTTTTGTCAAATCCACTCTCTCTGGAACTTCTTCCTCCCGATGGACATTCCGATTGACCTCCTTCTCAACAATTTGCTTCTTTTCTAACCTTTGGTACTCGGAAATGATCGTCGCCCGAGTGACCAGAGTTGCGATCCCCCTCGGGGCGGGAAACTTTACCATGGAGTGTATTGTAGAGGAAACTACTCAGAGGGATCTTAAGCCTGTTCTTCCAAAAATAACATTATAGGGCGAAGGCGCCCAAACCATGGTGAAGTTAATCATCACCGTCCTAAACAATCCTCCGTCACCGAAGACCACTTCCAACTCAATTTTCCCCAATGGTTTTACTATGCCTCCTGCGAAACTTACCAAGTCCATCTGAGTGCTCCTTAACTGCGACTTTATTGCGGGACTCAAGTTCTCGAAGCAGTGTTCGAACATCACCTCCACCGATGCTCCCTGATCCATGTATACCCTGCGAACGAAGTACCATTCCATGACTGCCTCTATGATGAGTGGTTCGTCTTAGGTGTCTTCCATAGACAGAGGGGGAAACACGATGGGTGCTTTCATCCAACTATCATCCCTTTCGACCGGCTTCCTCTTCCTGTTGTCCGGCCAGGACCTTATCATGTTTAGAACTTTGTCTTTTCATGCGTCCCTTCCTTTTGCATTTCCTTGTCCCCTTTGTCTGACGTCCTTGATCAGGTGGTTAAGCTTTCCCGATTCTAAGGCCATTTTTAGCTATCGTTTTAGCTGAAAGCAGTTGTTGGTGTAATGTCCTTTCTCTCCATGATAGTCACAATATTTGTCTTGGTTTTCTTTTTTGGGTGAAAGCTGCATCGGCCTTGGTGGCTGTAGGTTCAGCTGTAGCTCTAAAGCTAATATTTCCTTGGGTAACTTGGTGAGTGAGCCAAGATTAAACCTGGGATGATGGAACCCCTGATCCCTAGGTGCTTGATATGGGGCTTGAGCACGATACGGTACTAAATCGTCTATGTTGTTGAACATGCTCCTCCCTTCATTTCTTCCCCTATCGGCTTCATACCCTCCTCTGTGGAACTGGTCTTCCCTCCTACTGACCGGTCTTGTCGATTTTCTAGGTGTTTCTGATACTTCCCCTTTGGGCAGTTCCGTACTAGCGAATACCTATTCCAACCTTACAAATTCGTCCAACCTGGTCATCATTTCGTCCACCGTCTTTGGTACCTTGTCGGAGTATCGTTTAGCCAGTTCTGGGCACTTGTGAGCGTCCATGAACGATGATATCTTCATGACCTCCGGAACACCTGTGATAAAGCCTGTTTCTATGATCCATCTTTCTTTGAAGGCCACAAGGGTTTCATTGGCCTTCCTTACAGTCTTAGTTATTTTCGTTGGATCTTTGAAACATGCTCTTCTAGTCGAAAACCTGGTTGTGAACTGCTGCCTGAGCTCTACCATCCGTCGATGCTCCCTCCCGAGAGGTTCTCGAACCATCCTCTCGCGCTCACATCCAGGGTTTGTTGGAACATACGACACCACACCGGCATAGGCCATTCGCCCGAGTTTGCTGCGGAAGAGAACCGACTAAGATGCTCCTCCAGATTGGTCGTTTCGTCATACAATTTGATGTTTGTCGGCATCTTGAATTCTGGGCCGGCGAATTCTATTATCCTCCGGGTTAACGGGGTTTTCATTGCCTCTTTGAAAGGCCTCTTTAGATCTGCATCCCCTACCTCTTTTCTTGTTACTACCGCCCGAGCCCTGGTCCGGTCTTCTGTATCATCGAAACTTAGACGTATCGGAGACACATTGCCCCAACCATTATGTTCTTACAACAGTGACTTGAGGGCCGATAGGTGTCCTTCGATTTGCTCCCTTGCGGAAGGAGTGGCTTCGACGAAGGAGGTTTCGACATTGACTTTAGGAGCTCCTCCCGAGGTGGACCCGTGGACATTCCCGGAGATGCCGCTAGGAGTGGCTCCGATGTTGTCCCCGGGGGTTCCCCTGAGTAATCCACCCGTCATTCTAGTGCTCTGGTAGATTGACTATCAGTCCCACGGATAACGCCAATTTGTTGAAGTAAATATTCACACCTCGAGTGCGAGTCCTAATCCGATGGATCTTGCCCCGGGTTCCTGAAAGATATGAAACAAACGCCTTAGCCTCGTCTTGGGGATGTCCCAAGACCTAGCTCCGGCGTAAGAATGAGTAACGGGATATTCCAATGGGTTAATATAAGTAAAATATGGTTGAGAGTGAAGTTAATGTGCTTGCACGTGTACAAATGGGGGGTATTTATACACATCCGAGGAACAATGTTAGGGTACTGTCCTCGCACTGTAGAGCATGGAGTTCTGAGCTATACCTAGTTTTCTTGTCAGGTGTCAGACGTACCTTAGGGACATAATCCCGTGAAATCAGGAGATCGAGTAGTGAGTGGGTTGCTTCGGAACATCTTTCGGAAGTTTGCCGGAAACTTCCCGGATACGTATTCCGGATACCTCTTCCGGGTACCTCCGTCGTCATCCTCGTTAAAAGTTTTAGTGACGACATTTTGAACTTTTTGCGACGAATCCTTCCATTGCTAAAAGTTGAAAACGTGATTGCTTAACTTTGAGTTAGTGATTTTAGTCAAGTATATAGCATAAGAACGCCATTCTTAAGTTAATAGAACTGTATATAGCCTATATATCAGGCCGCTTCGACGTCTACAGTTTGGTGAGTCAGTTGCAGTTGTGAATTGTTATTAACGCATTTAATTTCAATCCTTATATTTCACCATTTTGAAGTAATACTTTGAAATATACAGGGAAGTATTCCATCAAAGCATAATATACAAGAATAATTCAACCAATAGCCCCAAGCAAGATGCAAAAGGTCTGAATATTATTCTCACCAACTCTTTAAAGTCTTTGATTCGGAATAGAAATTATATAAAAGTTGAGTCCTATAATTGATGCATAAAATCCAATTCAAGTATACAACACATTATAATATCCATGTTATCTATGAATAGAAGATCAAACATAATGAAAGAACTTGCGATTTTAGGTGTTATATTTACTTGCATCATGTGTTTATCTCATTGTGGGTTATATATGTGAAAACTGTCTGCTATGCGTCTAGGATGTAACAAAATAGATACGAAAATGATTGAGATGCGTAAAAGTATGCCTAAATTTGTGTATAAATCAAATGACTAAGTTTGTGTATAAGATTAAACATACATTTAGACATACCGGAACGGGTATGCCAATCAGTACACAAATAAATATTCATTCTCATATATCATAGACATTTGTCAAGTGTCAATTTAAAGCATATATTCCAACAATAATATACAAGAATAATTCGACCAACATCCCAAGCAAGATGCAAAAGTTTATAATTTCCTAGTAGAACTAATTGACCATTTAGTATAAAATCATATTATAAACTTTATTTGCATGATGCAAGACAACATAGATTTGTGATACGCAACAAGCCAACAACACATATAAAGATATGAAAATCATGATAGAATAAATGAAACGAAAACTTTTGAAGCTCTAAATCATGTCTTCGGTCCCGTCCGGTCAAAGCATAACGATCGACTTTGCGTAAAATCGAACTGGATCAGGCTGGACTAATATGACGGAATGGATGGACCGAAAACCGGTTGGGTCAAGTTTTTGGGTCCAATCCGATTCGCGCGCTATTATGGTCATCCCTAGTTACGTGTTTGCAATATTCATTACAAATTTTGGTATAAAATCTATATATCATCCAAATTATAAAAAAAGAGAGGGAAAAAAAGTCTTAGAATTCGATTCTCTTTATCTTGTTTTGCTTCATTCCCAAGCTACCCTTCAAAATTAACCTCATAACAACACCAATTAACCAAAAAACCTAACCCATACGTTATTCTTCTTTTCTTAGAAGGTCCTCTTTTTCTCTATATATGGATCTCCCACATAAACCTACACAAAATCAACCATGAAATACACTGAAATTTCTCATTTCAGCCACCCTCAACACCGGCTCAAACCGAGCTACACCGAGATCCCATTCAAGTGCGATGGATGCAAAGAAGTTGGAATAGGGTCCAATTACAAATGCACAACATGCAACTACGACTTACATGTCCATTGCGCCATTCCATCCCCGTCCATCATCCACCCTTTCTACACCAAATGTTCCTTCCAATTTATGGCCCGTCCACCGGGGCCCATAGCCCGTTACTGCAACGCATGTGAGAGAGCAGTGTCGGGATTTATTTACCACTGCAAGTTATGTGGATTCGACCTCCACCCATGTTGTGCCAAGCTTCCAACTATGTTGGACGATGGTGAGGTGGAGTTGTATCTCTATAGAAAAGTCGGTTCTTCCTGCCACAGATGTGGCAGGAAAGGACGAAGCTGGAGTTACAGGTCAACGTGCAAGAAGTACAACTTGCACGTGGCCTGCGTGAAAGAAATGTTGGTGGAGAGTTGGCATGACATATATTTTGGTAGGGGTGGGGTGAGTGGTAATTCAAGTGGTGAGTTTTATGGACCAAATAGAAAAACTGAGACAAGAATCCCAAGCTTGAGGGGTACATTGGAAAGCTATCACCATAATCATCAAAGCAAAGGGAAAGTGAAAAAATGCTGTGAGATGGCTGGTTTGGCAATGCAGTTTGTGATATCAGCTGTTCTTGGTGATCCAACCACTCTAATTGCCGGTGTTGTCGGCACATTAATGTCTAAATAGAATCGACCAAATAGTAATCATGTCGTTTGTAAATACGTACTTGTTTGAAATTGTGATATTAGGCGTTTCAACATCAAGGAAGTTATATGATCAAGATCTAATGTAAATCTTCTTGATGAGCCACATGTTGGCAACAATGAAAAAATAAAACCCTTATTGTTAAGTGTGACTTAGTTGTATAATCTCATAATTTATCATGCTTAACACAATTCGTATGCATTTTCTTTTCCAAATTTTTATATAAACGTGAACTTTTATACTTTAGCTCTCTGTCACCCGTGATCATCAATCTAGTAATGTAACTACTAACATAACAGAAATGAGATAAAATGTATTTTCCTTCTTTTTTGTTTTGTACTAATTTCTTTTGCATGAGGAATATTAAGACTATTATTAGTTGCTTCTGACACTCTTGGCATTTGGGCTATAATGCATGGGCCTTTGGTGCAATGGATCTTCTTGACTCCAATGCTCCAATTCAAGTTTTGTTTTTGAAAAAAAAATAAAAACATAATAGCTAGCATACACAAAACAGTTGTAGAAGATAGTGCGATGTTCAAGCATTATTTGATATTGCTATCATTATTTGATGTTGCTAATAACTCAAATGATACTATTGCCTAATTTACAAATGTTATTGTCAAATATTCTGTAAGACAATATATATACCAAATATATATTATTCCAACACCCTCCTCAAGTTGGAGCATGCAAATTATGGATGCTCAACTCGCCAAGGAAATAACAAAACTGACGAGTACCAAGGGCCTTCGTAAGTGTTTGAGTAGGAACATAGGCTGGTCTAATAGTACCACGTAGTATCTCGTCACGTATAAAGTGACAATCCACCTCAATATGCTTCGTACGTTCGTGAAAAACCGGATTAGCAGCAATATGAAGTGCCGCTTGACTGTCACAATAAAGCTTCATAGGACGAGAGTGAGAAACTCCAAGACTCAACAATAATGCTTTTAACCACTTCAGCTCACAAGTGATGGTAGCCATAGAATGATACTCGGCTTCTGCAGATGATCGTGATACCGTATGTTGCTTCTTAGTCTTCCAAGAAATTGGAGACTTACCCAACTGAAAAAAATATCTAGTGAGTGACCGTCTAGTCAAAGGACATGCAGCCCAATCAGAATCACACCATCCATACAATTGTAAGTCATTGTCGCTGCGTAATAAAATTCCTTGACCAGGACAACCCTTTAGATACCGAACCACTCTCAATGCAGCCTCCCAATGAGCAACACGTGGTTGCTGCATAAATTGATCCAACAAATGAACACCATAAGAAAGCTCGGGCCGAGTAACCGAGAGATAGATTAGGCGTCCAACAAGTCTCCTATAACATTCGGGATTTTCAAACAAACTTCCTGTTGGACAGATTAATGTCTTAGACGCCAAAAGGAATAAAAAGCCTGTAAAGTTTCTGGTTTGGGCCGCAGGCCAACAAACCCAATAGGCAGGCCCGAAATATGTCAGTTATTTAGAAAAGATACGACTATTAGTTTTAGAATAGGGTTATAACTTTTACTTTTATTGAACCGGTGTATCCCTTCTCAAAGGCACCGATTGATTCATGTATTATAAATAGAATAGGATTTCTGCTGTAAAAGGAAGTGTGTCGTGTCTGGAAAAACAATGTAAACACAGATATGTTGTTTAGTAAATACGAATCATTCTTGTCAATCTTGTTTCAATTCGATCCTGTGGAAATTCATATAAACCTGTGTAATAATTGGTATCATGAGCCGAAGGTTTGCAAGATTACAAGAAGTTGATTCAAGTTTTGATCATGAAGATCAAAAGACTTAGAAGGGAAGAGACACCAAGGACGTTGGAAGAAGATAATGCATGATCAGAACCAACGGGAAGTTGCAGATAGCAACAGACTTCAATCCACTCTTGAAGGAGAAGAGGAACACGAATCGATTGAAGGAACAAACGTTAACACCAAACGTTATTGGTGGGACAAAACTTCGCTGAAGACAACGAAGGGAAAGGAAGGAAGGCGCTAAAACTTCTCTTTGTGATTGCTATGACGCGACACAGGAATAGGAGAAGGAACACGCATAGTTTGGTCTAGAAAACGTGCGGGTGTAAGGCTTTGTGGAAAAGAACCGGTTCGAGAAGGAAAAGACACAAAGTGGTAGAAACGTTGTTGTGGTAAGGATAATAGTTATAGACGTATACGCGGAACAAGGATATAAAGGAGTACTCAAGAAAAGATTTGGTGTGTCGGGACGACACAAGAACAACAACAACGAGAACAGAAACAATTGGAAAGTTTGTATTTCATGGATACAACAGAATCATAAACGAATGGAGTTTTTGGTTCGGTTGGATACCAATTACGTGTACAAGTTGTGTATTTAGGAGGATTGTGATTTTGAGATAAGAAATCAAAACAACACACAAGGTTTGATTGTGAAAAACGCATCGAAGCGACACAAGGTTAACAACAACAACAGAAAGCAGAAACAAGGGATTGCTTGTTTCGGTGTAACGAGAACAGAAACTAGGGATAGTTAGTTTCGGTGGAAGAAAAACAGAGCATAAGTTTTGTTGCATTCGTGTAACAGAAAATCAGAAAGCAAAGGATTGTTTGTTTTCGGTGTAACAAAATCAGAAACACTTCTCTAGTGTGTTTCGAGTAGTGACTCGAAGTTTGTACCGAATGTGAGTGCTAAGGGCAAGATGATTCACAAGATGTTTGGGAGAATAACCACCGTTATTGGGGTAATCAAGATTGATCTGTTGGAATTATACACGTTCGAGGATGACTTGTTGTGATATAAGAATGTTATCATTGGATAAAAATGGAACGAGATAGCAAAGTTGCTAGGATTGGCACAAGAGAATCAAGAAGCAGTCAAGGAATGTTACAAAGAGTACATTGGAATGGCGAAAAGATACTATGAGGGAGCAAAAAGGACAAAGCAGGAAAAGCCAGAAGTTGTGGTGGGAAAAGGCAGCGGAACTGCCGGATAAAAAAGACCACAGGCAAATTGCGTATATAATTGCTGAAATAGGGGACTCCAAGATGAACTCAATGGAAGGATTGCGCAGGATGAAGCCAAGGATGAAGAACAACTCGTTTGGACAACAAGACAACCAACGGACAAAGAAAACACATCAAGCTATATTGAAGATATCAAAGCATCAAGACAAAGAAACTGATAAAAGATATTTGGCATCACGACATTAGGGAGGAACTGTTGGACAGATTAATGTCTTAGACGCCAAAAGGAATAAAAAGCCTGTAAAGTTTCTGGTTTGGGCCGCAGGCCAACAAACCCAATAGGCAGGCCCGAAATATGTCAGTTATTTAGAAAAGATACGACTATTAGTTTTAGAATAGGGTTATAACTTTTAATTTTATTGAACCGGTGTATCCCTTCTCAAAGGCACCGATTGATTCATGTATTATAAATAGAATAGGATTTCTGCTGTAAAAGGAAGTGTGTCGTGTCTGGAAAAACAATGTAAACACAGATATGTTGTTTAGTAAATACGAATCATTCTTGTCAATCTTGTTTCAATTCGATCCTGTGGAAATTCATATAAACCTGTAATAATCATCAGAAGCCAACTTCTCATTCTGTTCTAGAGGAATTCCCACAGGTTGGGCACCTAGTAACCCGGTTTCCGTAATTATGTCCAACGCATATTTTCGCTGACATAAATAAATCCCTTCTGGACTCCTTGCCACCTCAATACCTAAAAAATACTTTAGAACCCCCAAGTCTTTCATATGAAAAAATACTTCTTGAATGACTCAAATACTCAAATCGTCAACGTAAACAAGAACATTCAATCGAACACGCTCATTGTTTAAAGTAAACAATGAGTAATCTGAGCAAGATTGGACAAATCCATACCTCTTTAAAGCAGTAGCCAATTTAGCGAACCAACATCTAGGCGCTTGTTTCAAGCCATAAAGTGACTTTCGAAGATGACACACCGTCCCCGGTCGTGACGACTTTAACCCTTGAGGGAGCTTCATGTAAACTTCCTCTTCGAGATCTTCGTGGAGGAATGCATTGTGAACATCCATTTGATGAAGTTCCCAGTTTCTTGCAGCGGCAACAACGAGAAAAGTACGAACCGTTACCATCTTGGCAACATGTGCGAACGTATCATTGTAGTCTATCCCTTCCACTTGATTGTTCCCTAGAATAACCAATCTTGCTTTGTGACGTTCAATTGTCCCATCCGAGTTATACTTGATCTTAAAGACCCACTTACTTCCGATGGCCTTCTTCCCCGGTGGTAACGTTTCGTAGGTCCAGGTTCCATAATTCTCCAAAGCATTTAGTTCCTTTTTCATTGCTTCACGCCAACAATGATGTTGCACGGCCTCAGAAAATCTGGTTGGTTCCGAACCTGTTGTTATAGCTGCCAAAAAAATGTTGTGCCGCGCAGAAAACTTATCACAACTAACAAAATGTGATATGGGATAAGGTTTACCGGGAGGATGCGACTGGATGGATGAAGACGTAGAGGGGCTTACATTCTGTATTGCATAAAGAACATGATCTTTGAGACGGACTGAAGGTTGCTTGTTTCTTTGTCCTCAGCCTAAGTGTTCTTCTTCTGTATTACCAGTTAAACCCACGTCAACAGTAGCATCAACATCATGTTGGGAGCTACTAATATTACTATTTGTGTTGTTGGATTCACTAACATCATCATTTTGGTTTACATCAGACTTTTTCAGCCACACCCCTCTACAACGCGACAATGGCCGTTTCACTTCTTGACTTACTTTGTGTTGTGACCTCATCATTATTTTCAAAGACCGAATCATCACACATATCCACATTTATGCTAGAACTGATTGGTTCTCAATGATGTGAACTATTATCCATGTAAGGAAATTCCATTTCAGAAAATACAATATCTCGCGAAACCAAAAACACTCCTAGCTCAAGGTCATATACTCTCCATCCTTTCTTTCCATAAGGGTAGCCGACGAATATGCAACGACGGCTTTTGCTAGAGAATTTGTCTCCGTGTCTTGTTTGGTTATGAACATAACAAAGACATCCAAACACACGGAAGTTATCATATGAAGGTGGTTTACCATGTAGCAGCTTATGGGGCATTTTTCCTTTCAAAACCATAAAAGGAGTTCGGTTTATAAGATACCCTGCTGTGAGAACACATTCCCCCCAGAAATCAATAGGAAGATTGGCTTGGAATCGAAGAGCACGAGCAACATTTAATATGTGTCTATGTTTATGCTCTACCCTTCCATTTTGTTGAGGTGTTCCTGTGCAAGAAGTCTCATGCATAATACCATGTTTAAAAAAAATACTCATTCAAACAAATAATTTCAGTTCCGTTATCACTACGCACAATCTTAACTTTCTTATTATACTGTCTTTCTACAATGGCAAAGAAATTAAGCAATTTGAGTGGAGCTTCTGTTTTATTTTTAAGCAAATAAATCCATACCTCTCGAGAATAATCGTCAACAATTGTCAAAAAATAAGAAGCACCACATGTTGAAAGTGTATGATATCCACCCTACAAATATCAGTTGCTTTATTTTCACTTATAGGAAAATGGTCTCTTGATTGTTTGGCTCTAAGACAAACATCACATACTTTATTCACTAAATTACTTGTACTATGAGAACCAACGTCTGGTAAAAGTTCAACAATCTTAGCCGAAGGGTGTCCCAACCTTTTATGCCACAAATCAAACAAAACGTCTTTTAATTTCTTTAAAGCTGATGCGGAAGCCGCACTACCAAAATAATAAAGCCCCTCTCGTAATTCACCCGCTCCAATCTGGATCCTCGACGTGTAATCCTGAATAAAGCACATATTGTTAATGATTGTGAGGAAACAATTATTTTCATGAATTAGTTATGACACATATATTAAATTACACTTTAGTTGAGGCACATATAGAACATTTAACAATTTTATTTTCCCATCAAGGTTCACTATTCTTGATTTGGTTGCCACAGCTTGGTCTCCATTTGGAAACCCCATGAGACAATGTACTACATCTCTAACTTCGGTTAAACAACAAAGGCTTCCTGTCATATGTTATGATGCTCTAGTGTCAATAATCCAAGTTAAATGATCAAAGTTCTTACCCTAGCTCCAAGGCACCAGACACCGAGGCTGCATTTGCATGAGGTTGTCCTCCACGTCCACGACCTTCTGGTGGGTTTGGTTTTTGTTGTTGTGTCATTGTGCCTTTTCTTTTTCCCTCAAATTTCGGCCGATCTCCCCACCATTAAGGATATCCATTAATGTCAAAACAACTATCAATAAGATGACCAGGTTTATTGCAATTAGTGCAACTTATGGTCTTATCCTTGCCTCTAACACGTGCTCTCGATCCGATTGAGGTCTTAACCGCAAAGCTCATAACTTCGCGTTTAGTTTCATTCCCCCGATTAGCGGTACGTAGGCTTTCTTCTTAAATCATAGTAGAATACACATTGTTCAAAGTTGGCAATGGATCCATTGCAAGCAGATTTAAACGAGTTTGTACATAGGTTTTATCTTCTAAACCCATGAGAAATTGATGCACCCGTTCTTCTTCTCTCTTCTTCTCTAATTTTCTAGCAATATCACAAACACACTTGCCACATTTACATAGTGTTGATCAATTCATCCCAAATCACCTTAAGCTTACCATAGTAAGAGACAATCGACAAGCCTTCTTGTCTACAACCTGCTAATTCAGATTTGAGTTGCTGAATTCTCGGTCCATTGGCAACCGAGAACCTTTCTTTAATATCTTTCCACAACGCACTCGCTTCCTCCACATACGAGATCGTTGTCCTTAGTGATGGTTCAATTGTGTTCATGATCCATGACACCAACATGGACTGAACAGTCCACCAATCTTCTAGTTCAGCTTCAGTCGGTTGTTTGATGGTTTCATCAATGAAACCAAATTTCCGCCGAACCCGTAGCGATGTCTTCATAGCTCGAGCCCATTCTTCGTAATTAGGTCCACGCAATTGCACTTGCGTTATGATATTACATGGGTTATCATTCGAACCCAAGTAATTGTTGGACCAAAACCCAATCAACCGGATTAATCCCAAACCCGCG
>BQNB010043512.1:24093-41391 GCA_026074375.1 Tanacetum coccineum | reverse complement strand
ATTGGTAAGAATTAGGGTTTATATGTCTTTATGTTTCTGACCAGAATTTTGGGTCGTGTTGATCAGGGCATAACTTGGTGATAAAAAACGAGTTTTGACATGATTCTTGAGCCTAAAGTTAAATTCAAAGAGTTTAGTTTCTGGAAAATCCAGTCTCATGTCAATTGGAGGTCGGGAAGGCGATTTTCAATTTTTATAAGATTAAGTGTCGAATCTAGAATTTCTATCCGAAAAATTCAGTAGTAGTATTTGATTTTTAATTCTCCAACCATAAGGAGTTGTCCTTTAAAATTCGAAATGGTAACTCTTCATGATATTAGCTACATCCATAATTTTTTCAGAATTTTCTGAGTTGTCCAAGTAGGGTTTTTACGCGTAAACGTTTCGAAAGTACCAACGAGTCATTTTCTGGATCAGTTTTGGTAACGATGGTTAAAGGGGTATTTATGCATGGAAATAAAATCAACCAAAATTCATGGGCATACTAGACACATGTGGGAACCTCTGTGATTTTTGGTAGAATTTTAGGAGGTCGTTTAGTGGGTCTATAAAATTAGAAACCAACTCCTAAAAAGTTCACAGATTCTGAAAATTAAGAAAACCCTAATTAGGTTTCATTAAGTGCTATAAGTAGTAAGATTTATCAATGAACATATAAAATACGATATATAATGATATGTAATCATGGATTCTTGTAGATTCGGTGAAAAGGGAGTGATCTCTTGTCTTTGTGTTCTTTCTCTCCGTTGCGTGTTTGTTAAGGTACAAATATTTCGTCCTTTTAGTAAGGACACCTCATGTCTTGATTCTTATTTGTTTCAGCTAATTTGATTCGTTTGATATTCCGTCTGATTTGCTATTTGTACTTATGACTCATTGATATTTGTTGATATTCTGTTTGATTTGATATTCGCATTCATGATTCCTTTGATCTTTGTTTGAATATGATATTAGATCCGTTATCTTGATTGAATTATTGGTAACTTGTTCAGTTTGCTTAAATCTTTGCCCGAGCTATTTGAACTAGTCATGGAGGTACCATGACCATGTCATTGATGCACCAATGGCATGACACTATCTGTGGCGGTGTGATTAGTCCACGGCGTTCCCTTTTGAATGATGGCCTTTGATTATTATTAGCTTACATATGTATGTATACTCGTCATTGTACTTGTGTATATGGATATGACTTTGTTTTGCAGGGAGCGTATGGATGCATCCTAGGTACTTTGTTCCGTTCAGTTCAGGTGAATGGTTGTGTGTGTGCTATACACCCCATATCACATTTGGTACATCAGGAGTTGCAAATCCTGTGTACAACTTATTATGTGGCTATATGATTATATCTGTTTAGGGTCTATTCATGTATCATGTTTAGACATTTATCTGAGCTCGTGGGCATTCCTTTGTTGTTCTTGATTCTTATTCATTTGATTCGTATTTCGTATGATATTTGTTTAGCAGGTTCTCGTGATTCGTTTCATTCATTCTTTTGTCTTATTACCTTTTTATTATTATATCTGTTCACTGAGCGTTAGCTCAGCCGCATTTTCTTTTCCTGCGGCAGGTAATAAGCGGGAAGCTGGGATTTGAGTGTTGAGAGTAGGAAGCTTTTAGAGGACCGACCCTTGATAGATTTCCTTTGTTTGGATTTATGTTTAAGACTTATTTCGTTTGAAGATCTCTTTTCATTTAGACTTTGTTGGAATTTAATACTTTTGGAAGTCATTTTGTTTCATGACTTAGTATTTTTATTTAATAAAGTCTTCCGCTTGCGTTTATATGTTCTGATATGACACCATAATGTGACTCTTGGTCTCTTTATCGGAGCGGGATGTTACAATTATGGTATCAGAGCCAGGTTACGCCCTGTAGAACCTAGGTTATGACCTGTGAGGATTGGGTAGACATTAGGTTTCCTTTTGATATGATCGCTTCCTTTCGTATTTTGATCTTAACTCTAAATTGTCTTCGCTGTTTCATTGCTTTGTTTACAACATATCACATCTATTCAATCATTATATCTCACTTACGTAATCATTTTACCTCCACTCACTTGTACGTAAAACATATCCTAGAAACCCTAAATGTACCTAATTGGTTCATTTAACCCGTTTACTCGTTTTAAACTATTCTAATCCCAAATAACCAATCAAGGGGCATTATAAACTCATAAAATGAGTTTACAAATCACTATCTATCATTAACTTGGCAATGTACAAGAAATCAAAGCCTAGAAAACCTGAACGAATCCAGAAAACCCTAATTATGCCCTAATTGTGACTTTGACCCGTTTTCTCAGTTTCAACCCATTTTAACAAAAACCAACGACAAAACTTCATTGATAATACTTTATATAAGCCCTAGGATTTGTATTCCATCATTTCTAATCAAGAGTATGCAAAATATAATCCAAGAAAGTCAAGAAAACCCTAAACGAGCCCTAGTTGAACCCGTACTGCCATTTCTTCAATTCTAATCCGTTTTAACCCAAACGAATTGCTAATATTTGCTAATTACTTTAATACCAGACCTTAAAAACCTATTTCATCAATCCTTAATCATTCATAACACAATGTACCTTGTTAAAACCTTTGAACAACATGTCGTACCCAAAAATTGACCCGAACCCTTTCATACTCAATTTTGACCCATTTCAAACCATTCCAAGTTCAAATAACCTATGTGAACCTCTTCTAGAATCATAGTAGCAGCTTACTAAGCAACTTTGACTTATCCAAAGTCAAGAATGAAGGCACCATGTGCTCCTTTTTGCTTCTCTTTAGCCACGGCAGCAAGAAAGGTTTCCAACACTATCTACCTCATTCAAGCTACTCCTAGACCTTCTACTCTTGCATTTATAGCCTTAAAACATCTCATACTAGCTTGTACATGTGTCTAGATCAGAAATGAGGCCTTGCTTACTCCTCTTGAACTTGCACAAGTATAAATAGAAGCCATCCTTGTTCATTTTTCTTCATCCCCCACTTCCTCCTCTATAACCCTTCATAGTAGCAACTCCTTGCTCAATATGAATTCTAATAGATCTTAAGAAGTCTCAAGTACAGAAAGGAAGCAAAAGAAACCAAGAAACGAAGCCCGACTAATGCCCGTGAGTCTTACTCAAGCCGTAGACGAAGCCAGAAAGTTCTCCTCTTCTTGACCCGTTTCCAGCCATTTTTGATCATTGAAGCTCAAACCCAGGTCTATCAACTTCTCATACCTTCACTACACGGGTGTTTTATTTTTTATAATGTACATAATGAATCCTAATATACTCTTAGTTAAAAGTGTTTCAAAAGAACCCAATTCATTGCTCATTTTTTCCATTTTGATCAAAAACCGTACACAACCGAAACCCTAATTTCGTGTTTTCCCTACAAAACTAAATGTTAAAAATGGTTTTTTTTATTTTTTTTTTTTTTTTTTATATATCTTTTTTGTTTTTTTTTTTATATTTTTTTTTTTTTTTTTATTTTTTTTTTTTTTTTTCTTCTTCTTTTTTTTTTTTTTTTTCTTTTTTTTTTTTTTTTTTTTTTTTGATTTTTTTTTTTTTTTTTTTTTTTTTTTTTTTTTTTTTTTTTTTTTGTTTTTTTTTTAAAAACAAAAAAAAAAATATGTTTTATAATCTATTCCTAGGCATCTATAAATAATGTTAAAGACAACCACTTTATTGATTAATAAGGAATATGAAACAAAAACCTGCGCTTTTACGTTTTTGAAAACCCTAATGTAGAACCCGTTTTGGATTCCTAGCTTTAAACAGTAAATCGTTATTTAAACTTGTGTTGCAATATAAAAACTTCATATTTTAGTTTAATATAAACTTAAAATTCTAATTTAATTTAAACTAAGCTTTCATGCAATTTGGACATGTTTTGTAAATATTATCCATGCAAGGGTATATATCGTAACTTCTGAAATATAATAACTAGAAAAAGTAGAGAGCTAATAGTAGCATTATTAGATCAAAGTTATAACACAATGCTCTATTAGTCACTTTTCAAATCCCAAGGTTTACTTGGTATAAAACCTTGATCAAATATGAAGGACCAAAGTCCTTTAAAAATGCAAACCCTAGGTTCTACTTGGCAATTGTTCCAAACCCTAGTGGTCCTAAAAATGTAACATTTTGAAAAAAGTATAAAAACAGCATTAAAACGATACTAGACATAACTTTAATTAACCGCATGACGATTTTAACATTTCTAGATATGGAATAAATGCTTACAATAACGATTATAACATAATCACAATACTAAGAGCGAGCTTCATATTAAGGAGTTCATCTTGGTATTACATTCGTGACTGAGTTGTTGGAGGTTTACGATTATAAAGTGGCCCTACTCCTCAAATAACGTTACTGAATGACTTCTGAATTAATGAAGGCCCAAACGTTGAACAATAATTCCAAACTCTTCAATCAAACACATAACCTCTTAAACCAAAGTTCATGGAAAGTCCAAGCTTCCTAAGACTTAACAATATTTCAACGCAGGTTATGTGACGTGGCTGTTTAACTAATCATATCTACTAAATCAACGCTCCTAGTTAAAGATTGTAGATAAAGGGTTAGTACCATCTGTCAATTCTCTAGAATAATTATTACATCTAGCCTATCATGAGAAGTTTCATAACCTCGCCATGTTACCTTCTTACATGTTTTTATACACCCTCCGCGAGGAGTGGATACAAAGCTTATTTTTACAAACTCATTTACATACTCGTTTATCATATAACAATGTGATAAACATGCCAAAGACATTAATACATGCTTAAACCATGAAATACAAAAGTGTCTTTATAAGTTATAATCCTAATCTTAATACCAATAGCACTAATGACTAAGTTAACTTTAAATGCAAAAGTCCCTCATTAACATGGACCCTTAAATCGCATTGGGTGAATAGCGTCAAATAGTAGTGGATAGATCTATCTGGGATTGACTAATCCTGTTTGTGTTTTATGCCAGATAGGTTAACCAAAACACAACTATTTGAATTTCATAAGGTATATGCAATTACCTACACCGAGGGCTATTTATCATCTTTATATAATAGTATAACATCATTTTTAGGGTATAAAAGTAATATAGCTAGCAGTTGTGATGCCATGACTAAGACCAAGACTAACATACCAGACAAGTACCAAATAGACCAACACAATGACAATAACGGCATTAATCACACGTTTACTATGCTAATGCATACGTTGCAATTATTCACAAAAAACTAATAAATAACTTGACCCAAATCATAACAATACCTTTTCATAAAAATAAACTTGTGTTATACACTTATTACAACTATGACCCTATTGTATTCAAACTGTTTATCAAGACCTAATGATTTCACTCAACCTTTGTGTTGACTTATTATGCATGATTTATCCTCAGTTATTGAGCAATAAAAACGGCACGGTAGTGGCATGGACTCAAAGAAGGCTAAAACGTGTAAATTCAATCACATTGTACAAGATTTGGGAACCCTGCCTTTGGTAAAACTCTTGATTTTGAAATATTGTAAAACTCTGATTTGAAATGAATGATAACATATCTTTTGAATAAACCTCTCTTTTGGGTCGTTTTCTATGATTATGATTGTTGTATCCATGAAGTAATACCCCAGATTAGCTTTTGTTGCTATATTGTAAAAATGGGGGTGTTACATGGCAAGACAGCATACTCAGCCAAAGAGGCCAAAAAATTCTGCATGGTTTAAAGAGAAGTTGATGTTAGTCAAAGCACAAGAAGCTAGTCAGATATTATATGAAGAGAAACTTAGATTCATAGCAGACCTTAGAATAGAAGAGGCTCAAGTTGCTCAGCAGATAATCCCTTAGAATTCAGCTTTCCAGACTAAAGACTTGGATGCCTATGACTCGGATTGTGATGATATATCCTTGGCTAAAGCGGTTATGATGGAAAATCTTTCAAGCTGTGATTCAGATGTCATCTCTGAGGTTGTCCAAATTTTTCTGTAGTATTTGGACTCCGGATGCTCCAAGCATATGACCGAAAATCGCTCTTAACTCATCAACTTCGTCAGTAAATTTTTGGGTACCGTCAGATTCGAGAGTGATCATATTGCTAAGATAATGGGGTATGGAGACTATCAAATGGGAAATGTTACAATCTCTTGGGTTTACTATGTGGAAGGGTTATGACACAACTTATTCTCTGTGGGATAATTTTGTGATTTTAATCTCGAAGTAGCTTTTCGCAAACACACCTGTTTTAGTCGTTACTTAGAAGGTGTTGATCTACTCAAGGGATTAAGGGGTTCAAACTTATATACTTGGTCTCTGGATAATTTGTTACTATCCTCTTTGATATGTCTCTTGTCTAAGGCGTCAAAGACCAATTCTTGGTTATGGCATCAAAGATTATCTCATTTAAACTTTGATTATATCACTACTCTTGCCAAACATGGTCTCATCCAAGGACTTCCAAAACTAGAGTATCAGAAGGATCACTTGTGCTCTGCCTGTGCTCTTGGTAAAAGCAAGAAACACTCCTACAAACCCTAAGCTGAAGACTCCATTCAAGAAAAACTATATCTGCTGAATAGGGATCTTTACGGGCCAATGAGGATTCAAAGTATCAATGGGAGAAAATATATACTGGTTATCGTTGATGATTATTCTTGGTTTACATGTGTGAAATTTCTACGATCGAAGGATGAAGTTCCAGAGTTCGTGATTAAATTTCTCTAAATGATTCAAGTTTGTCTGAATGCAACCGTTCATAACATCAGGACTGATAATGGCACAAAATTTGTCAATCAGACACTGAAGGCTTACTATGAAGAAGTAGAAATCTCACATCAAATATCCGTTGCTCGCACTCCACAATAGAACGACATTGTTGAAAGATGGAACTGTACTTTAGTGGAAGTTGCTCGCACCATGTTAATCTTTTTAAAGGCTCCGTTATTTTTCTAGGCAGAAGCAGTCGTGACAGCTTGCTATACTTAAAACCAATTATTAATCCAAAAACGTCACAACAAAACACCGTATGAACTTCTCCAAGATAGAAAACCTGACTTATCTTATCTTCATGTCTTTGGTGCTCTTTGCTATCCCACTAATGACGGTGAAGACCTTAGTAAGTTAAAACCTAAAGCTGATACAGGAATTTTTGTTGGATACGCTCTTGCAAAGAAAGCATTTCGAATCTACAACAAAAGGACCTGTTTAATCATTGAAACTATTCATGTTGATTTTGATGAATTGACAGCAATGGCTTCTGAACAATTCAGTTTAGGACCCAGGCCTTAACTTCTGACTCCTAGAACAATCAGTTTAGGACTCTTGCAAAACATTCCTTCTTTAACTCCGTATGTCCCACCAATAAAGAATGATTGGGAAACATTATTTTAGCCTATGTTTGATGAGTACCTTAATCCTCCACCTTGTGTTGATTCTCAAGTTCCTGCAGTCATTGCTCTAGAACATGATGTTTCAACCGATACACCTTCCTCAACTACAAATGATCAAGATGCACCATCAACAAGTACTTCACAAACAACTAAAGTAACACCATCTCTAGTTATTACTCTTGGTGTTGAAGAAGCAGATCATGATATTTAAGTTGCACATATGGATATCCAATTCCAGAAGCAAGTTCTAAAGAATCCTCTTCTAAGGTTATTATTCCAGATAATGTTCAATCACTAAATCAACCACCTGAACACATCAATAAATGGACCAAAGATCACCTGATAGATAATGTTATTGGCGATTCTTCTCGACCAGTCTCCACTTCATATCAACTACAAGATGAAGCCCTATTATGTTATTTTGATGCTTTCCTTTCTTTCGTTGAACCCAAGAGTTGTAAAGAAGCATTGACGAAATCCTGCTGGATTGAAGCCATGCAAGAAGAACTCAATGAGTTTGAACGTCTTGAAGTTTAGGAGCTGATATCTCGTACGGATCGTGTTATGCTTATTACCTTGAAATGGATATACAAGGTGAAATTTGGCGAACCGGGAGGTGCGTTGAAAAATAAGGCTCACTTGGTAGCGAGGGGCTATCATCAGAAAGAAGGCATAGACTTTGAGGAATCTTTTGCTCCAGTTGCTCGACTTGAGGCCATCTGTATCTTTATAGAATTTGTTGCTCATATGAACATGATCGTCTATCAAATGGATGTGAAGGTCGCGTTCTTGAATGGCATAATACGTGAGGAGGTCTACGTCAGTCAACCAAACAGATTTGTAGATCCATAGAATCCCAACCATGTATATAAGTTGAAGAAAGCCCTTTATGGCCTAAAACAAGCTCCACGTGCTTGGTATGATTTACTCTCACCATCTCTACTCTCCCAAAAGTTCACGAAAGGCACCGTCGATCCAACATTGTTCGTCAAAAGAGAAGGCAAAGACATATTATTGGTATAAATTTATATCGATGATATTACTTTTACCTTTACTAAACCTGATCTTTGTGAAACATTTTCTAAAATCATGTGTTCAAAATTTAAGATGTCGATGATGGGCAAACTATCATTCCTTCTTGGACTGCAAATTTTCAAAGTCCTAGAGGCATCTTTTTATACCAATCCAAATATGCTCTTTAATCACTTAAAAAGTATGGTATGGAAACCTGCGACCTAGTGAATACTCCAATGGTAGAGAAATCCAAACTGGCTGAAGATCCACAAGAGAAAGCCGTTGATCCTACACGTTATCGTGGAATGATTAGCACCCTTATGTATCTCACATCCAATAGACCTGACCTTGTATTTGCTGTGTGCATGTGTGCCCGGTATCAGGCAAAGCCTATCAAAAAGCACTTACATGTGGTTAAGCGAATCTTTTGATACCTACGAGGAACCATTAATATGGGTCTATGGTATTCGAAGGATTCTTGCATTGCTCTAACAGCTTTTGCAGATGATGACCATGCAGGTTACCAAGATACCAGAAAAAGTACGTCTGGAAGTATGCAACTCTTGGGAGAAAGATTAGTGAGTTGGTCATTAAAGAAACAGAAGAGCACCGCCATATCTAGTACAGAAGTTGAATACATTACCTTGTCAGGATATTGTGCCCAAATACTTTGGATACGATCACAACTGACAGATTATGGCCTTGTATTCAACAAAATACCACTGTACTATGATAATAAAAGTGCCATTGCTCTATGCTGCAACAACGTCCAACACTCCTGATCCAAGCATATTGACATCATACATCACTTCATAAAGGATCAAGTGGAAAACAAGGTGGTTGAGCTGTATTTTGTCAGAATAGAGTACCAGCTGGCAGACATTTTCACCAAGCCTTTAGCACAAGAACGACTTGAATTTCTCATCAATAAGCTTGGTGCGAAGCATGTCTCATGAGACTTTAAAAAAGATGGTAGATGAAGAGGAAGAGTAATGATGGAAAAACTCTTTACATATCCTCTGTATCATATGTATATAAGAAAATATAAAAACCCAAAAATATTTTTCATTTTATAAAAACAAAATACAAAAATATAAAACCTAAAAAGAAAATAGAAAATTAAAAAAAATCAGAAAATATAAAAATCTGGTGTTCATGACATGTCTTCTGAAAATCGATAACATTTACGGCCTTAGAAATGTCATTTAATAATGATACGAGGCTGTAAATGAAGTTCGAGCAGAAGTTATAAAAGTTTTCAAAATATGTCATTGGCTTGCTATTATTTCAGATAGCAACCCGGTCCTCATCTTAAAGGCAAGTATTTTGCCAAAAAGAAAACTTGACCTCACAACGGGAAATGAATTTTTTTCGAGAATGAATTACTTCATATTCATTTGAAGGCGTGTGTTTACTTTGCAACACAACCCGTGCTATCTAATAAAATAAATGTACGTGTCAGTGCATTTATTTGTTAAAATAAGAGAAATCTTATATTTTGTGGTGTTGATTTCATAATAAAACTTAATCATCTTTCAGTTTCATCAAAACAACATTTTCAAAGACAATTTGAACCATCAAATAACGACTACAGCTCTTTAAATAGAAAACAGGTCATTATTTGAGGGGGAGAATGTGTCAAATCATCTTCTTTAAAATTCATCAAGTGATAAATGGAAAAAGGTTTTAAACAATAACGGATTAATATTTAAAAGGGAGTTAATTAGATTTAACTCATTTGGGCTTTATATGTTATGTGTTTATGCCTTTAGGGACTTGATAGAAAATCTTAAGACTTAGCTTAGTTTAGTAAAACATTTAGGGACTATTTGTGCCAAAATGAAACTTGTATATGCCTTAGGAAAGTTGTTATAAAGAAATTAGAAGCATAGTGAAACTTAAGGGGGTGAATGTGTTAAAACCTCAAAGATTTCAAACACACCCCCTCCTACCCTGTCATTTATCACGTCATAAACAAACACACTCTAACCATCTTATAATCAAAAGGAATTCGCATAATCCATTCATTTTTGTTCAAAAACCCTAAAAATTGGTTTAGGGTTCCTTAAAAATTAAAACGTGTTAATCTTTAAATTGAATGAGGGTTTTTGATCTCTAAGGGGTATAGAACACTAGGCTAAAACAGTTTTGAATGAGGTTAACTATTGAATGCATTTTGTATGATTCTTTGTGTCAAAAGTTTAGGAAAAATGGTAAGAACATGTGTAAGTTCTTAGGTTTATGTCTAGTTGAGATACAATGATCCTTGGTGAGTAATAGAGTGAGCTTAAACAAGATTTAACATCAAAACTTGATTATCTTGGTTGTAAGTGTTCATATGGGTCGAAAATTGCATAAGTTGAGATATTTGTGGTTAATTCATGTTAAAATTGGTTCATAGGATGTTTATGATTGCTAAGGATCTTGTTTAACCTGATTTTGATGCTTAAAAGTGAAGATTGAGTTTGCCTAAAAAAATTGCCTAGGCGAAGTATACATTCGTGTCAATACTGGGCGAATTATACTTGTCCACTGGGCGAGGTATACATTAACCCTAGGCGAACTATACATGTTTTTCACTAGGCGAAGTATATATCAACACTAGGCGAACTATACATGTTTTTCACTAGACGAAATATACAGTTTACATTGGGTTATACATAAAAAAATTAACTGGGCGAATTATACAATTTTTAAACAGGCGAATGTATACTAAAAGATTAATACTAGAAGAATTATTCCTAAATAACTTAATCAAAGTAATTCATTCCTTCAAATTATCACTAAGTGTCTTATTTAGGGTAATTTTTCCTTAGTATTTAATATAGTTTCTTAGGTATCTATATCTGACCAATTGTTAGTTTGTTAACCTTCCAAGTTGAGTTTTTGATCTTTGTTCTATGTTTTAATTGCCTGCCTGATAAACTGTGCCTTATCCATAGTTGAAATTCACAACGTGCATCTTAAATCAATCTTCATGAACTAAATTGTCACTCAGTAAAATACATATCTGTTTGTTTGTATATAAACTGTATTTGACAAATCTTAGCAGAACCATGACTAGTGCCGCTCAACAAGTTGCTCTTGACAATGCATTGGTACCACTTGAGAAACGAGTCAAGATTGGCAAACGCAACATGAGAATCAATCCTGCAAAGACTCAAAAGGAACCCACGTATCAAGTTGTCTTGGACGCTCTTGCACTCACCACTTGCTATCCTGCTTTCCTTATCATTGCAGATGTTCCTGAAATATATATGCATCCGTTTTGGTTCACCATCGACAAGAAAGACTCAACTGCTTACCGGTTCAAGATTGATAAGAAAAGGTACTGAATTGATATGGAAGTGTTTAGAGAGATCTTTCAGATCTATCCTAGACTCCTGAATCAAGAATTTGATGAACTTCCCTTAGATGAAGAAATTGTCTCCGTCATCAAAGAACTTGGAAAGAAAGGAGACATAAAATCTATCACTGAAGTGGTTGTTGATCACATGTACCAACCATGGAGAAGCTTTGCCTCAATCATCAACAAGTGTCTATCTGGGAAAATTACAGATCTTGACAAGCTGCGACTTTTAAGAGCTCAAATTCTATGGGGGGTGTTCTATTAGAACAATGTTGATTTTGTCGAACTACTCTGGGAAGACTTCACATTTCAAATAGACAACAAAGACCATAAGAAACAAGAAAAGATGTACTATCCCCGATTTACAAAGGCTATCATTCATCACTTCATCACCAAGACAAGTCAATTTTGATGAGGAACAGAATGTTTATACATACTGCAGAGGATGATAGCATTTTGGGTACAATGAGATTTGTCTCAAAATCTAATGAATATCAAGTGTATGGAGCACTACTTCCTAAAAGGATGACTAATCAGTAAATGCGAGACTTTCATGCCTACAAGACGTATCTGGCATTCGCTACTGGTGCAACATCTCCTAAGAAAGCAAGGAAATTCAAGAAACCTGCTTCTCCTTCAATGAAGAGAACACTTGTTACTGTGGAAGAGGAAGAGCCTGAACCTGCTAAGAAAGTTGTATCTCCCAAAAAGACTTCAAGAAAATAGTCTACTAGTGTTCAAATCCGAGACACTCCTGGTGTGTCTGTGTCAAAGAAGAAAGCTCCAGCAAAGGCTCCAAGAAGCAAGGGGATTAATTTGTTGTCAAAAGCCGCATTACTTGAGGAAGCTCAATTAAAAAGGCTATCAAAAGAAGCAAACAGGAAACAAGTATTCATCAAGCAGCTGGCTCAAGTGAGGGAGCTGATTTTGAATCAGAGGTTCCTGATGAGCCAAAAGGCAAGTCGATTGACACAAGTGAAGGAACTGGTTTAAAACCAGGGGTTCCCGATGTGTCCAAAGCTGATTCTTCTTAAAGCGAGTATGAATATTAGGGAGATATTGGTGATGAAGCCAATGTACAAGGTGATGATGAAGATGTTCAAGATATTGACGATGAACCTCAACATGCTGATGATGAAAGAACCGATTCTAAGAATCAAGAGACAAACGATGATGAAGAAGAGACTGATGATGAGTTTGTACATACTCCTCCAAACTATGTACCAACTGATGATGAAACGAATGATGTATCCAAGGATGTTGATGAAGAAGAGTATGATAGGATTGATAAAGAATTGTATGGTGATGTCAATGTTAGATTGACAGATGCTGAGCAAGATGATGAAGGCAAGGAGGATGCATATATGACAGATGTTGAACATGTACAAGTTGAGCAGACACAAGAACAAACAACGGACGTACAGGAAGAAAGTGGTCCAAAAATAGCAAGTGTTCAAGGTCAATTTGTGGTACAAGCAACAACTACTACTCCTGCCATACAGAATGTTACTATTGAGGTACCTCCATTTAGTTTATGTCACTTTGTTTCATCCAATTATACTAGTGCATTCCTCAACCTTAAGAATCTTCATTCTACGGAACCTGAAGTGGTTTCTATGCTGGACATTAATGTTCAACATGAAGTTCCACATACTTCACCACTTCTCACCATCCCTGTTTCTGTGATCCCTGAACACACTATTTTCAATCCATCTGAAACAATCACAACTTCCTCATCAACAACAATTTCTTCCCTTCTTTCCTCACTATTTCCTTCTCTACAACAATCAACACTGATCTTAACACCAACAACAATAGAAGCTACAACCTCAACCACTACTGTTCTAGAATCTAAAACCCTCAATGCTATCTATCTTAAACTATCATACATGGAAAAATAAGTCAAAGAGCTCAAGAATGTTGATCACTCTTCAGTACTCCTTTCAACAATCAAATCTGAAGTCCCAAATGTCGTCAAAGAGTACCTTGGATCAAGTCTGGATGATGCTCTACATAAGGTGATTTAGAGAAACTTTACTGACATCATTAAAGAACACTCTGTTCCTGCTGAGACTGTAAAGAGACTCAGGCAGCAATATTCACCTTAAAAAAGTATTGAAGACACCTGAGAAATCAAGATGGAGAAAGCAAGAAAGCAGCAAGTGCCTAAAGAAACTATCATCTCATCTGATATCACTGCACTTAAAGAATTAGATCAGAAAACTACCTTGTTTGAAACAATGACTAAATCCAAGTCATTCAACAAAATTCCAAAGCATAGAGCTCTATATCATGCTCTCATAGAATCAATCCTTAAGGATGAAGAGGCTATGGACGAAGGTGTGCTGAAAAATTAAAGAAAAGGAAACCAGATGATGCTAATAAAGATGAAAGCCCTTTCGCTATATCAAACCGAGGGTTGAAAAGACAAAGGACAAGCAAAGGAACTGAAACCTCAAAGAATACGTTTGTTACAAAGAACTCTTCTAAAGGAAAAACTCTAACCACCTCTTCAAAATCTTCTAAATTTGGAAAGTCTGCAAAAGATCAAGTTGAAGAACCAATCTTTATGCAAGGCTCTGATTATGCTAAACATGATGATGCTGATATGCCAAGGGATCAAGGAGAAAACTTGGGTAAAACTGATGAACAACCTAATGATGAGGCTGTTCCCAAGAATGACTGGTACAAGAAGTATAGTAGTGACACCTCTCCTTATCCTGAAAGGAACGAAGGAAAATTAGTTGATGACGGGCTAGAACAAAGTTGGCTCAATGATATGGCCAAAGCTATAAAACCTCCTCTCACCTTTGATGAGCTGATGCCCACTCCAATTGACTTCTCTGCCTTTGTAATGAACCGTCTCAAGATCGACAATCTTACAAAAGAAATTCTTGTAGGACCGGCTTACAATCTGCTAAAAGAAACGTGCAAAAGTTATGTGGAGTTAGATTACACTATGGAAGAATGCTATCATGCTTTGTTTGAACAATTTGACTAGAACAATCCTGAGGGTCATCTTGTCCTTATGATCTTACCAAACCTCTACCTATGCAAATGTTGTCTCAAGGTAGTCAAATTGTCCCAGCCGACTTCTTCTTTAACAACGAATTGGAATACTTTAGAGGAGGAAGCAATGACACAAAATACACAGCCTCTATGACAAAGTCTAAAGCTACAAGGTATGAGTTAAAGGGCATTGAAGACATGGTTCCTAACCTATGGAGTCCGGTAAAGGTTGTTTATGACAGATATGCTCTTTTAGGAATTTCTCACTGGCGAACCAAACGCCAAAATTTCTATGGTTATACAACCAAAATGGCGTCCAATCACAATGTTTATTCGACCAAGAGGATTCTAAGCATTATCAGTGTCAAGGTGAATGAGTGGTACGGGTATGGTCACATAGAGGAAATTGTTGTTAAAAGAGCAAATCGACAACTATACACTTTCAAGGAAGGTAATTTCAAGAGACTGCATCTAAACGTCATTAAAGACATGCTACTTCTCATTGTTCAAAACAAGCTTAACAACCTCAATGGGAATGTTGTAATTCATTTGGCAGCGAGCTTACGTATGTTTTCAAGAAGGAGTGTTATTTAAGAAGGGTTGAAGACCTTCAGCTGGGGGTAGAAAGTTACCAGAAGAAACTCAACCTCACCAAGCCAAGAACTTGAGATGTAGACATGTCCCGCAGACCAGCATACACCACTCTGTCAAACCCTCAAGGTGTGATCTATGAAGACAAGCTAAAACAAAAGAGATTCATGCGTGCAGACGAGCTTTACAAGTTCAGTGACGGCACTCTCATTTCAGTTCATGACACTCTGAGCCAAATGCTTCATGAGTTACACTTGGGGTATAACAAAGCTATGAGGAGGAGGCTATGGACCAGATTGGATCAACAAAGGACCCGCATCATGATCAAATCCATCAATCAAAAGTTGCTGGATAGAAGAATCTTGAGGAGCTTGGAAAAGTTCATTGGTGGTAGGGAATACGGGGAAGACCTCAGACTACTTCAGCGGACAATATGACATTGTCATACTTTGTTCTTCTATTTTAGGTCATTCTCTTGTAATTATAAAACTTTTGAATATGTAAATAAGTAGTGTTAGACAAAAAATAGGCATATATAGTGTTTGAGTATGAATTTTCAAGAATTTCTTAGTAAATTCAAATTTTTTCAAATTAACGTACTCAAACACCATATAATACCTTCAGAAATTAAGGGGGAGCATTAAAATATTCCTAATTAGGCTTATTATATATAATCAGAACATTTTTCTCCCTAAATAATTCTTATACATATTTGAATCAATTGATATCCAAAATATCAAGAGATTTTACATTTTTGATAAGGGGAGAAAATGATTAAAATATATATAACTTGTAAAATGTGATCTGAATGACTCTTGTGCAGCTTCTTCCTTGTATGTGCAAAACATTTTTGGTTATCGATGCACATATGCGAGGGGGAGAAATTTTGAAAGTTAAAAACCATCGAGGTACTAAATGTTTTGATTTATATCACAAAGTACCTTGATCGATGTTTTAAAATGGTTTTAAGGCTGAGAACAATACCAAAAGACCGACCATGTATTTAATTAATTGGAGTTATAAGGTGGTTAGGTATAGGTGTTCGTTCCCACGATCCAGCCAGAACCGGAGGGATCTACCCAGGGACATTCCATTAGATTGAATAGAAGTCCATAGGTATGATAAAAAGGAGAAACGGTGAGAAAAGGATGAAAATGCGGACTAAGACAGAGCTAACACTGGAACAAACCCAACAAGGTGTTATTGATGAAGTCTTGGTAAGCATTGAAGGGGTTGAAGAATGAAAAAGAAAAGTTAAGATAAAGGGTGAAAAGAAAGAAGCCCTCCTTACACTTAGGCAGAAACTGGGTCAATGCATATGCTATTAGAAACACTAAGCTGTTGTCTGGTATTGAAGATAATCACCATGGACCCAATGATGCAATGTACAACCCTCCCTAGCCACTCAAGGTCTCTTAAAAGACCCTTGTTTCATTTCTCATAAAGATTACACTCATTTCTATCGACTATCTCACACCGAGTTAGTTGGTATTGAAAAGGTGGCAGTCCGCTCCAGCCTCTAATTACTAAAACTAAAAGTGCACTATCGAGTCTAGAGCCAAAAGAGATCATCTATAAATCTCACTAGGATACTATTTTAAAATATTACAAGTAATACCTTAAGAGTCCTACGCATGATCCTTGTGATATTGCCAGAACATCAGTGATACATAGGTATTCACAATGACGATGGAAATCCTTCTAGAGCCAACATCAAACAAGCTCTGCGATAGGTGACTTGTGAGATCCTATATGGATCAAACTTGTGACACTGGATATCGATTCGGTCCACACTATGAATTGAGGATTAATGAATTTTGAAATAAAACTCTCGATGTGACGTAAAATCATTTTAGCAAGTAACATGTCGATTGATTTTCAAATCAATTTTTTGTTTCAATCGGTGAGACTTTGTCTTACTGGTTCACTCATACCGTGTTGTCTACTTTCAGACGC
>BQNB010043512.1:7452-21751 GCA_026074375.1 Tanacetum coccineum | reverse complement strand
TAGGACTTACAGTGAGAGCATAGTTGATTGAACATGTAGAGAGGAAGTCTACTATCTGATGAAACTCTGCATTCTCATCACTCTTTTCCAAATAGGCTATAACACCCTGTGTTTTCAAGTCATTAACGACGTCGATAAATGCACTATTTATTTTTAGCATTGTACGCGTTTGCTTGTAATTTCATGAATTAAGTTTAAATCGCGTAAGCTAAAAATTAGCGTTCAATGTAAACGGGCATCAAACAATTAAATGTTTACATCAAGCAAGGGTTATATAATTATTTTGAGGATAATTATTAACTTTGTTCATTTTATTTTTATCGGATACGTAAAGTGTATACGTTTCGCGATAAATTGCGTTTAGGCACTCCCGGAACCACAAAAACTTTTCTACGCTTCAACAAATACCCACTTTTATACCCAATACACAAAATTACATAAATATATCATGTATATCTTTATTATTTCCGAAAATCTTGTATCCTATACAAGATTATACATGAAAAATGAGATAAGTCTTACACCTTTGGTCAAATCACACCATACCTCATTATGGCAAGACCATACCTTCCATACTTTGACTCCTAGACCATGCCTACCATACCTTGGCCATCCCTAGGACTTCCTTATGTTCCCTTGACTCATTATACATCTTATATACATGCACATAGCTAGCAAGTAACTTATACATAAACCCCTTACACTTAACAATTCATTTTCTTCCTCTTTTTCTCTCCTAAGGGTCACGGCTCACTAAGCCATCTCAAGCAATCCATACAAAATTTTTATAACCTATTTACATACACTCTCATATCATATCTAAGATACCTCAAAGTATTTTGAAGCCTTGATTAATTATTTACAAGTATTGAAGCAAGAAATCAAGATTTGGGTTTTGTTAAGAAAGTAAGGGTTTATTTGTGCAAGCTTTGGTTTTGTGGCTAAACAAGGGTTTAGCACTAGCTCATCATCATCATCATACCTCATAAGGTTTATTTGAACTCTTTATGTTCTTATAAATTTCATTTTTATGCATATGGTTATTCTATTTAGCTTAAATCACCATTTAGGATCTTTAACATGTAAAGAGAAGTTTTTATTTGTTGTCATCATAATGTACACATTTATATATCCTATGATGTTGTTGACATCATGTTAAAATGGTCACGCAAGTGATTTACACACTTGGTTATGTATAAAAATGATTATGAACCAAAACTATAAATTAAGATTAAATTAAAGTAAGTTATGGTTTTTTATTTTTTTAAAAGTGTTATAAATTGATTTGTCAAATGGTAACTTGAACATATGAGGACTACTATGGACAATGGACACTTAATATATGTATGATTTATAATATATATGATATATGAGACTTGTGGTAAAATACAAAAGTGGTAAAGTATAAAGAAAAGATCAAAAATGGACTTAACAAACAAGCATAAACATTCTGTCCAAAATTCGACATTTAACATGTCCATTTTATATTTTTTTAAGATAATACATTTCACGATGATTCCGAAAAGGTGAATAAACATTTTAAAACGGAATAATAAACGAACAAGTTACGATAAAAACCAATTTATAACTTTAATAAACCAGTCGTAAATAAATTTTTATAAACAACATGTTTATAAAAAAATCAAACAGCAAAGGTTTAGTAATTTTTAATGAAATCATAAACATAATTTTTAGGATTGCCAAAAAGATAAAATCGAAATTTTTCAATTAATAAGGAAACGAGTTATGAATTTCGCGAGTTTACGACAATTAAAAACTTTATAAAAAACTATTTTTAAAAAAGATACTATTCAATGAAAGAGAAGTTAAATTATTTAAAACCTCATAAATATATAACTTTCAATACGAAACGTCCTCGAAAGAATCGATAAAAAACGGAGCTATAACGAATAAAATAACGACGTTTACCCCGGGTTTTAAACGCGACAATTAAATCGAAAAAAAAATACCTAAGTTCTGATGTAAAAAGTAATTTTTAGCTGTTCACAGTAGGGTCCGAAATTCAAAAATGTCGATTTATGATATTCGACTTGGAACGAAAAGATGGTCCATAAGAAACGCGATAATCAGGTTTAAAACTCGAAAGTTAAACGACGCCAGTTTTACTAAAAACGATAATTTAAACGTTTAACTATATTAAACACAATTTTAAAAACCAAAAACCATTAAGTTTGTGATTGAGCTATATAGAATGTTAAGTGGTCATCAAAGTACTATATTACTGAGAGATTTATAAAGAGGCCTCTTCGGATGGCGTTCCACAGTTGTTGGAATTTACATTTAAAAGTGTCCTAACTCCTCGAACGTCATGTCATGACCTCTTTAATTATGATAGCCCGAACGATAGTACGATGTAACAACTATAGGAATTTATGTTTTCAATTTTATCAATATAAGTACCGGACTTATTACGACCTATGAAAACTTATAGGTTGCATTCGATCTTTTACTGACGCTATAATCTGCGATATTTGGGATTAATCAGGAACTCAAGGTGAGTTCATAGCCCCACGATTTAAGCATCTTTTATTTTTACGAAAGGTTTTTTTGGGGTGAAAAACAAACAATTTTTTATACAACTGGACACAAGTGGTTAAGTTTAATTATGATTACATGTTGCCTAAGTAGCGATAACCCATTCCGACCCAATATCCATGAACTGATTAATTACGAGCGCGAATGTTATGAAATATATCTATTGGTTTGACAACCCCTTGCGTGGTGATTTAGCTATCACTAGGAAATGAACTTATACCATGTCCGAATATTAGGATGTTGCGGGTTAGAACATTCCAACCCACGGGCAAAATGCCATTAATTGGCATCCCATAACATTCCAAGCTACAGTGTCATGAGCTTAGAGCAAACGTAATTACATTTAAGTATGATATCTGCATCTGTTGCATTAGTCCATACACTTTGAGATCTTGTTGTCCTACAATATATGATTTATCAAACTATAGAATTCACCCAACAATATTGTAGACGTTTTAATAAAAGCAATGTTTTTCAGGGATCAATAAGCACTAGAGGTGCGATGATACATTGGTGGTTTTATTTGGATGACAGCATTAAATAATTTTGTCACATTTCATTATTGTTATCGTCTGTCATGTGGCTGAAAATCTTTTTATTGATCAATGTGAACCAGTTAAAGCTTCGGGCTTATGTAACAATTACTTTGTTAAATCCAATGTATCATTTTCAAACGACTTTTTGGTCGTTCTATATATATCTTGTGTTATTGATCTGAGAAGTAACACGCCCCGGACCCATATTCCACTGCGACCCAATTTGGGGGTGTTACAGCCTCGATGTAGACTTAATTTTGATGACATTTGATCTTTTGAAAAGGGCTAGGAACTAATTATTGCGTTTTTAACCGTTACGCTTTATTTTGGAATTAATAAGTATCAAAATAAAGTCTTAAAGAGCCTTCGGGTATATGACTTAAATAAAATCTTGAGATACAAAATTAGGAATAAGAGAGGAAAAGTATTACACAATTAACTTTTATGAGTAGTGTTAGCATCATAACTTGTATTTTACAATGATCTTGTTTTTAAGCTTGGCTTGGAGAAGTGAAAGTCGGGGACGATAAATTTATCCATTTGGACACTTTTTGTGCTTTTTGTTCTGTGATCCTAAAAGTTGTCAATGAATAATGAAAGCAATACATTAATGTCACTACATAATAAGTTGTTAATTTGTAAATTATGAACGACATAAAAAATGATTTGTTTTAGATTTTTTATTATTTTTTAGTGTTGTTGGGGGGGTGGGTTTTTTTTGTTTTTTGTTTTTGTTTTTTTTTTATATTTATTTTTTTTTTTATATTTGAAAATGGGAAAGCGGGGTGTTTTAAAACTTGTGATTTCTTAACTTTCCCCACAAAAGACTTTGCTACTTTTCAAATGATTAGTTTGGGGGAGTGTTTAGGAGATATTTGGTTTAGATCATATAACATCTTGAGACACGACAACACTATATTTAGGGTAAATTTTGATATGTGAGAAATCACATATCCTTTTTGTATCAAAACAAACCCTAAAAAGATGAAAATGTGCATAATTATGCTTGTATATGTGTATATTGTCTTTTGTGAATGTGTATGTACGGATATTGCAAAAATCACAGAAAAGCAGCCAAAACTGGACAAAAAACACAGAACACGGAACGGAAAGAAATACACAAGAGAACGGGAAGTTATCAATTTAGGTCAACACAAGTCAACCAATGGTCAACAATGGTCAAACCCACAAGATTACAAAACCTTAAAATTACAATAGTCCTTAATGTTAAAATCAATTACCCACTAAAAATCCTTAAATGAATAACACCGGGTAGTTCCCCATATTTACCAAAGGACTAACGGTCCGTTAATTCCTTATATTTAACCAAGACCTAAAACCATTTTAAACCTAAGCCCAAAACCCTTTCAAGCCCAAACAACTCCCTTTTTACTTAGTCAACATAGTTAAACAAAGTTATAAAAGGGAAAAAAAGCGTGAAGTACTATTCATTGTCTCCCCAAAAGTTTACCATGTGTTAAATTGAGCAGATAAAACCCATTTCCCGTCACTCATTTCACATAGATCAAAGATTCTTAGTGCCAAGCTCCATGTCAGCAAAAGAATACGTCACAAAAGGCAATGATTTGTTAATCTGATACAAGGGAATGCCACGCGTACATCAAACTAACACACCAAATAATTGAAATGTTATTCTAAATATTAGTGTAAAAGAAACAAAAAGGCTCCATGAAGTTGGGATTGCCACGCTGGCAATCCGTTTCCACCCTTTGTCCATCAACGGCAAGAATTATGATGCAATATAGGTTTAGAAATTAATGGCCCAGATCAAAGTAGCAGGAGCGTCTAAAGGGCCTGGAATCTTCTTCTCTTGCCTATATAAGGAGCTCTCCTCACTCACAGAAGTTAGTTGGCTAGTGTAGGATTTTAGTAGTAGCTTAATTTAGCTTAATAGTCATTTTTTTAGCTTATTGTTTTTAAATCAATGTAATTTTCTTCTTACCAGCTTGTAATCAGTTTCTTTAATCAATAAAGTTAGTTTCATTTAGCTTAATTTGAAATTCTGTTTTTCACTTATAAGCATTATAGTTATAAATAAGCTCTTTTGTGTTTCAAATAATACAATAAGTCTATCAATTTATACACATTAATGCTAGTAGGATACTCAATTAAGCTCTTAAAGCTTAAATGAGCTTAAGTGATACTCAAATTCTCCCCAAACTTACCACACCTTAATATGGAAGGGAAGCCAGATCTAGATGGGCTTTCAAGACCACACCAGCTTATCCTAAGATAAGTTGGAGCTTGTTGATTAGCTTATTTGAGCATTTTATAAGCCTTGTTTGAGCGAAGGCAGTTGTAAGTCCTCATTTTCTTTTTATAGCTTTAACTTGCATTTTAGCTTAATCCTGCTTAATTTTAGCTTATAGCTATTAAATTTATCTTAATAGTGCTTATTGTAGTTGTTTAATGCTTATTGTGTTAAATTTGTAGCTTAAATCTCATTTTATTAGTTTTGGTATAAAACAGTTTAAAAAAAATCAAAAATATTAGCTTAATATGTGTTCTTATCATTCCAGCTTATTTGATTGTTTAAATATGTTCATTAAGTCTGTTATAAGCTAATCAATATCTGGTATTGTACTTTAAATCTCAAATTTATAAGCTTAAAAATGGTTTTGATAAATTTAAAGAGGTGTTTGGCTAAAGGCAGTACTAACATAAGTTAGTACTGTCCATGTCCATTTGGTCTTTTAAGTTGAATTCAAATCTCATCTTAAGGTTTATAAAGTTAGGATTTAAGGTTCTTGTAGGATTAATTCAGTTTTTAATCAAGTTAGTAAGTAGTTGTTAAAGTCTGTTAGCCTAAGTTCAGTTCAATATGCATTTTACGCTCAAGTATGTTCTAGCTATTGTTATTGCTCTATTTGCCTTTTCTTTAGTGTTTAAATGAAGTTTAAAACAAATCCTAGGACCTGCATCATTTAGTTCTATTCTTTGGTCATATAGTGTCAATTGCATCAGCAAAGGAAAACAGCCAAAAGGTCTTTTTCTAGCTTAAATCCAAGCTAGTTAGAGTTTAAGTTAGCTTTTGAAAATAGGAGCATAAGTAGATTATAGGATATATTAGATAGGTTAGGGCTTATTTCAACTTAATTAGCTTATTAGAGTATCTGTTTTTAAGCATGCATTTAGTGATTTGTCATTTTATAAAATTAGCGCATACTGATATAAATCAGTATGTACTCACCTTTTTCATATAGCTTTTTCTTTTTATGGATAATGTTTTTAAATTTTTGATTTTTCTTGTTTTTTTTTTGTATTTTTTTATAAGAAAATAAACAAAATAACTTCACACGGAAGGATCTTCAAACAAAAATTTTTAAACGGCTTCAACAATCGGATACAATCCTCCCCGGCAGCGGCGCCAAAAACTGATCAATTTAGATCCAACCCTTGATATATAATAAATATATATAAAATATACTTATAAATATATAAATATAGGGTAAGAATCAAAAAATCACAATTATAGTAATCCGGGAGTATGATTCCCGGGTTGTTTACCCAACGAAGAATGCAATTGAAAGCCGAGAGTCATTTTGAGAATTGATGCTTTAATGGAAAGAGATTGATATTGGTTATCTAAAACTACGGGATAACTAAGGCAAAAACTTAAAAACACTTAAGGCAAGACAAATTTTAACTAAAAACGCAAAACGAGAATCCTAAACGGGACCTAAAAACCCTAAATTATCAAAATTAAGTCCTAAAATGATCTTTTTGGTTTTTATAAGTCTTAATTAACTAAAAAGCTAGAACAAAGAAAACTAGACTAAAAACGAAGGAGATTTAAACTTAAAACACTAAAAACATGAACGAGGTTCAATCATGTTCTTTAAAAAACAAAATTTTGCAATTTTAACCCTACGAAAGCAAATCTAATTTTTCTAGGTTCTAAATGTTAAAAGAAAATTTTCTACAAAAGAATTAGATTTTTTTGGCTTTTTTATAAATTTTTATGAATTAAAAACGATTTTAATGAAATTAAATGTTTAAAAGTACTAAACTATTTATAAAAAATTGGAAATATCATGAAAAGTAGCTTGAACGGTGAGGGATCTAATAAAAATAAGCTTGTGAAAACAGCTTATCAAATAAGCAGTGAAATAAGCCAAAAACAGCTTATAAACTAAAATGCCTAAAACGTATATAAAACATTAATTATACAAACCTAAACTGAAAAAGACCCAAGGGCGAGTTGGAGAAGGAGTGTGTGTAAAACGTTTGGTTGTGGGGTTGAGGTCCCAGGTTCGAGCCTTGCTCACCCGGGGCTTCCCCTACTCCCAAATATTTTTGTTTTTGCCATTTTTTTATAACTCTTTAAAAGACTTAAAAATAAGCACTTTTTACAAAAGTACCTTTTTTGTAAATAAAAAATAAGCAAACAAATAAGCAATGAAAGACAGAAATGCTTGAAACACTTAAACACTAAAATGCTAACTGTTTGGGCTTTTTTACACCATTAAGCTAAAAGAAGGGCTAATAAGCTGAAAATAACTAGAAAGTTATACCTAATAAGCATAAACAAACAAAAATAAGCAAACAGTTTAAGCTAAAAAGGACAGAAATCTTAAAAAGCTATAACACTTAATTTTTTTTGAGCTAAAGTGCAAATATGCTAAAATAAGCTCTAAACTAAAGGAAATAAGCTAAAGTGGGCTTAATCTAACCTAATAAGCTAAATGAAACACAAAATAAGCAAATGCAATAAGCTGATAAGCCTAAATTAGCAAATAGCTTTTTTGGGCAAAATTGTTAAGCCAAAAGGCCAAGAGGGACTTTTCTAGCTTAAAAATAAGCTAGCAAAAGGATCCTTATGGCTTAGTGGCTTATACCACTAGAAAGAGTGGCCAAAAAGCTACAATAAGCTACAAAGAAAAAGCATTTTGAAATTCAAATAAGCACTTAAAAAGCTTCATGAAAAGGCTATCTCACACTAACTTTTGCAATCTTAACAAATCACCACTTTTGAGCTTAAAAATAAGCAAACAAACAGATCCTTATGAACATATATCCTACAAACAGATTAAATTTAGACCTCAAAGAACAATAATCAACATTCAAAAGGGAGTTTGAATTTCAGGATAAGCAACAATAAGCAAATGAAAAAGCGTTTTCTTAAACTTTTTGAACACTTAGCAATCTATGACAGTTTTGGCAAAAACTCAAACAACAATGCATGCTTTTAGACTATTATTCTAACCTGTTTTTAACACTTGCACAAACATAAAAAAACATCACAAATCAACAATAAGCAAGATCATAATCAAATAAGCAAATGAGATAAGCTTAAACCAACAGATTCAAACATCAAACTCTTAACACCTTGAAAATGAGATTTAGCACTTAAATACTTAAACAAATAAAATTTTATAACTAATATTACCTAATCAAAGTTGACTCAAAAGCACAAAGCATGTTTTTACTCATTTTCACCCATTTTATCTACTGTCTCAATCACCCCTTTAAAAACTGTTTTAGCTTTTTTAAAGAGATTAATGCTTATTTAAAGCATACATTCAAAAGACCAGATGCTAAATAAGTAAAACAAGCAATATTAAGAAAATCTTAATAACAAATAAGCACTTAAATAAGCTAAAACAGATTATGCAAGTAGATAAGCTATTTAAGACAGATTTCAAATAAAACTTGCACAAATGAAATTTTCAACTACAACTAAGCATTCATAAGCATTAGACATCATAACAAAGCACAAATAAGAAAATAAGAACAGGCAATAAGCAACAATAAGCAGTAAAATAGTAAATAAGCTTAAAAAGTAAAAATGAAAACTTACAAACACCCTTGCTCAAAATAGGGTAAATAATCAAATCTACAAGCTATAGCTTGTCAAAAGACAAACTCGTGAGGTCTATAAGCTCTTCCCAAGATAGCTTATCATCCAAAGAAGCTGAGGTGTTTTAAGGGGTGGATCTTTTTAGTATTTTTTATAGATTTTTATGATTAAAACAGGAAATAAAAGAGATTAAAACAGTAAACTAAGGCTTGATTCAAGAAACAAAAAGCTTAGTGAAGCTTTTAGGTAAGATCTACAAGCTGCTTCATAGCTTTTCAAGGCTTGACAACTTATATAAAGTGATCAAACACAGTGAATCTTAAAAACAATACCTCAAACTTTTCATTAAAAACTTAAACTTTTACAAGGAATTTGAAATACAGAATAACTTTATAAAAAACTTAAATGAAAATACATTAAAAAGAGACTAAACAATCTATATAAAAAACTAAAAAAAACTCTCCTTTCACCACAAGGGTTAAGCCCTTTATTTATAGGCCGGATAAAAGGACCTAGATCCTTGGCTTGGTTTTCTTGTATGAGAGGAAAAGCAACATCAATCTTAGCCCTTCAAATCAACTTGTGCTTCTTCATCTTAGCCCTTGGATGTGTCCACATAATCATTCCCCAATGATTGCCTTGGATCGCCAACGTGTCAGAGCCCAAATACGTCACTCATTGCATCATTATTGGCTTCTAGAAGGGGTTTTAAGTGGTTTTAACCTCGGGGTAAGAGTAATGATAAATGCTAAATTGTATATAATAAATACCCGGGATTTTGCCAAATAAAAGCCATAAAATGCCAAAAGAATAGAAAAATTGCTTAAAACGTCAACACAAAGGTTGGTGAGAGTCATAGGTTTAAGACTCACATTATAACTTTTTCAAAACCAATTACTGCGATTATCAAAACAATATAGGACACTTATGCTAACATGCAATCCACATACTAGGTAGGAACGTTACCCCCGATCCATTACCGAACAACAGGTAGGGAACGCTAACCCCGATCCAATAGTGTCCACTTACGCACCTAAAAGTCCCTACCATCAGGACTTAAACTTAGGCCCTGGACCACACATCATTGAGTATTATTTCAACCCTTCAGTTGGTTTGAGTTGAGTAGTAAAGACCACTCCCAACCGAACTAATCACATCACAAACTACTCCAATTGATCACTAAGCCATGGAGCATACCACAAAACCCACTCCAATTGATCACTAAGCCATGGAGCGTATCACACAAATCAGTAGGTATTATTTCAACCCTTCAGTTGGTTTGAGTTGAGTAGTAAAGACCACTCCCAACCGAACCAAAACACGAAAAAAGGGCAATAACACGTAGCAAATAATCACAGTAATTAAAACAGTTTAACACATAGCATCATTTTCACCCCAAATAAAACACAAGAAAAAGGGGCTATGAAACTCACCTAAAGTTTAGCTTCCAAATAGATCCAATCAAAACTTCACAAAATCTCACGAACAATCTAAACAATTAAACACATTATTAGCTAACCATCAATTAGCATTCAACCCAATATGATGTAACTTCAACTATGATGGATACCTAGGCTATCTATCATAGGCCTATAATCATTTAAAACCTTTACCTATTCTTACACAATTCACTTATACTTAAATGTTATTCCTTAACTTTCTGGTTTTAAGCAGAATTTTACTCTCACTTGCGTGCCCTAAACGCACTACTTAAACACTCCCATACTTCAAACCAAAATTCCCGATGCTACAAAAATGACCTATGAACCACTCATAATCTCGTCCAAAAGTCACTACCCTTTTATTAAATAACCCCATAGAAATTCATTAATCAAAAGTGGTTTAAAACTCTCCAAATCTGTACCTTCTAAGAAGATGGCGATTAAATTACCAGACTTAGACCCCACTAAGACCTTAGCCACAATTCAGACAGGTCACACAACAATATATGAACTAACTTACAAGTGACTTGAGCCTCTAAATCAGTTACTAAGGGATTTTTTTAGAAAAATCAAACACCAAAACTAAAAGTCTCACGTTATTAACACAGATCTTTGAAATGACCATTGACCCACATCCCGACCATAAAAATTTATGATGGCCGACTTTCCCCCCCGAAGAAAATGTAGACTCTCTGAGGTATCTCCAGTATGTTGTAAATTATTAATTATGATCTTTAATGACCGAGACTATGCTCGTCACAAAGACTGCCTAACTTTCTGCAGTGAATTAAACCCCGAATTCGAGTGCTCTAAGCCCTAACGCATGAATCAAAATAGCTATCTAATTACTCAAATGATAAAACAACCTAACAATAATATAATCAAAAAGCACCATCTGGAAATTAAATACCCTAATTTATAAAACTAAATTTAAACCTTAATCCATCATAACTAAGTTACTAGTAAAATAAACGAACTAGAATTAACAAATCGAATCGTACCTTAAAGCGAAACCCTGAAAAATATCCGTCTTCTCTCATCCTCCTCCTTATGGCCGGTCGACTATAGGTACTAGGGGTTAGGGGTTTATGAATTATAATTATAGGCTTCCTAGGTAGAATTGTAGTTTAAGTCTAATTAGGTTTAGATTAGGATTAAGATTTAATTATATCTTTTTTTTTTCTTTTTAATCCTTTAAACCGGCCGAATAAATAAATATATATATTATTATTATTTTTTTTAATTATATATTTACAATTAAAACCTTAAGTTTTTGTAAAAAATATTTACTTATTTGACTAAACCTTTTTGCATAAGCGCAGTTTACTACCTTTCTAAAAATAATTTTCATTTCCAACCTATCTTTCTAATAATAAAAATTTTACATTTTCTTAATCTAACACTTAAACGCTAAACCTATCTTAGATAACTAACACAAAATACGTATACATATATATTTACTTACACAATTAAATTGCAAAAGCTCAATTATCAACAATCATTTATTTGTCATTAAAAATAAATGAAATGAACTCAACAAATTTTCCCATAATTCTAATCTCATTAAGATGATCACACTCAATAGATTGATTACCAATAGTTCATAAACACATAAAAACACATATAAACACATAGAATCACATAAACCATACTTTGCAACAGACACATAAATCAACACTAACGGTTTGACTAACCTGCTCAAGTCATGGTTGTCACAGGTTAAGCCCTTTATTTATAGGCCGGATAGAAGGACCTAGATCCTTGGCTTAGTTTTCTTGTATGAGAGGAAAAGAAGCTTTAATCTTGGCCTTTTAAATCATCTAGTGCTTCTTTAAATCTATCACAACCCTTGATTGTGTCCACGCAATCATTCCCCAATGATTGCTTTGGATCGCCAACGTGTCAGGGGCCAAAAACGTCACCCATTGCATCATTTAAGCTTCTAGAAGGGGGTTTAAGTAGGTTTAACCTCGGGGTAAGAGTAATTTTGGGGATGGAGGGTGAACAGTAACAATGGGGGAGTGAGCGAGAAAAGGGGTTGTTCTGTTTGTTTGATTGGGTGAGGAGTTTGGTGGATTGGCAAGAATGGTCCCTCCATTTTATACGAATATATTGCAACTTTAGTCCTTTGGTGATACAACTTTGGTCCTTGGAGTTTATAATTGTTTGCACCGTTAGTCCTTAAAGGGACTAACGAGGGTGTTATAGAGGGAATGGGGAAACGGGGTGTTAAGTGTGTTGGGCTTGGTGTTTGGGCCGGGTATGGCTTAAAAATAATTTAGGCTTTTTATAAGGTTTTAGATTTTAAGGATATAAGTGTGCTTTCTCGGGCCCACTAAGTGGGTACGGGTGGGCCCACTTTTGGCAGTTTAGGTTTTCGGGTTCGGCTTTCGATGCTCTTTCCACATCCACTTCCCGACTTGATTTGACTTTGAATTTTGTTGACTTTTGGCTTTGACTTGACTTTTCTTTCACGCTCTTTCTGTTCTCGTGCTCGGTTTTGTCGATTTGGCTTCTATTTTTGTCCTTTTCTTGGATATCCATTTCCTGCACAATACAAATACAAAACATACAAATACAATGTATTTTTGGTACGTTTTTAGTCATTTAAGTTTGGTTTTAGAGGTCAAATGTATGTGTAATTAAACACATATCATACCTCGAACATTCCGCAAGATCCGATTAAGAGCCGCGAAATAAGGCTCCCGAGGATCATGCATATAAAGACAGACCTGATGTACTGCATAAGAAATATCAAGGCGAGTAAATGTAAGATCCTGTAAAGAACCGGCAAGACTCTGATATAAAGTCAGATCAGATACGGGATCACCATCATCCCTCAGTTTAGACTCAGTATCAACGAGAGTCCGACTAGAATTACAATTAATCATATGTGCTCTCTCAAGAATCTCAACAGCATATTTGCGCTGAGATAAGAACATCCCAATAGAATCACGCATAACAGAAATACCCAAATAGTAATTAAGTGAGCCAAGATCTGTCCTAGAAATCTCTTGATGTAACAAACTAATAATCTGCCATAACAAAGTCTCGAAAGAAGCAGTGAGAGCAATATTATCAACATACAATAGCAAATAAGCAGTATCTATCCCCTATATGTAGATAAATAAAGAGGAGTCACAACGACTATAAGGAAACCCAACTCTAGTAATATATGATGTAAACCGCTGAAACCAAGCTCGAGGAGCTTGCTTGAGCCCATACAGAGACCGTTGTAATAAACAAACATAATCAGGGTGCATAGAATCCCAAAATCCTAGAGGTTGATGCATATAAACCGTCTCAAATAAGTTACCATGTAAGAAAGCATTCTTGACATCAAGCTAACAAACCGGCCAATGTCGAGAAGTAGCTAAACTGAGAACAGTCCGAATAGTACCCGGTTTAACAACCGGACTAAACATCTCATTAACATACACACCCTCTAAGTACTACCATTCGCCACAAGACGAGCCTTGTAGCGACTAAGAGTTCCATCTGCATGATACTTATGATGAAATAACCACATACAACGAACAATGTTGGTCCGTGGGTCGAGGTACTAGAGTCCAAGTTTTATTTTTAATGAGCGCATGATATTCATCACACATAGCATTTTGCAAATTGCAATCATTAAACGCGTCATGATATGATTTAGGTAAAGGCAAAACCGAAGACACATGCAAACTGAGATGCTGAGTGGGACGATTACAACCGACATGATAACGGGTAACCATGAGGTGAACCGATAAGAGGTTCGAGTTTTGAGGAGTGTTCGAAATTATAGGTGCATGTTGGGCAGCGGATGATTGAGTTGGGGTAGGCATTTGCTGTTGGGTCGCGGACGTAGTTGGAGGCAGTGAGTGGGCTTGGTTTTCAGTGGTTTGGACTTGGGTCGGTGAGTGTTGTTGGAGCGTGGTAGGTATTTGGGCCGTAGTAAGTTG
>BQNB010043511.1:0-45470 GCA_026074375.1 Tanacetum coccineum | reverse complement strand
TTTTTTTATGACTCATACCGACGAAAACTAAGTATCAATAGCGTCTCATGGAAGGAATGTATATGACTAGCACAAAAACCCGCAAAATTCCACCCCCAAAATGTGAGGTTCGCCTTTAGATCTTTAGGAATTCGGGTATCCATTTTCGATATCTAAGATAATTTATACCTTTAGCTTTCTCGAGTTAAGGTTCGAATGCAGTCATATGTGTTTATTCTGTTGTTACGGATGTGTACGTATGGTCTTTGTCGCTTTTTCAGGAGTTATATGAGCGTACCGGTAGTGTATTAAATTCTAAAACTTGTTTTTGTGATGCATCTCGCGACCACATAGTGAGTATTAGAATTTGCTAGATAAGAGGCACTAGGATTAACCCATGTTTTAAACTTGTAACTGTTATTATGGTAACACCGATCATATAACTATCTCACACCCTTGCCATGCACTCATTTTTAGTGCAGGATACCCCTAGTACAACCCTCCGAGCCTATCCTTTTCATGGTTCTTGTAATTTTCTGGTTAAGCCGGACTATTAATGAAGAGCATTGTTAACCATTAAACCAATTGTTACATCGAAATCGCCTTAGCCTACCTTTGTATGTAGTCGCTTTTAGTACATTATTGTTGTAATCCAAGTTAATTATTTAAGTACACAGTTGCTAAGTCCTTATCCTTGTAAATACTGTTTTGGGACGATTAAGATTCATGGTAGTATTTATTTCACAGAAGAATGGGGAAGAAAAGTTAAGTGAATACCCCCATATGTTTGTCGAATGATCTCCATGTTATGTTTGATCCACCTCAATTCGGGTCATTAGTTAGCTTGTAATTATGAGTTCTAAAACTCAAGTGTAGGGGTGCATCCATAAACCCTAAGTGATGTATTATGTAAAAAAATAGAAAAGAAAAATAAAAGAGATTGATGTAGAGTTGTGGAGTTTGTATATCTTTTCTGAGTCATTGGCTTAGCAACCCAATCAGCGTGTATTCTTATAAATAATTAGCTAACCCCCTCACCCTAAATTCACCCAAAAAGTCACCCCCAAGTATCTCCCATCCGTGTCTGTTTTCATTTATGTTATCTTACACCTACACCCCCACAACACTTTAAAAGACCTCTTTGACAGTAATGACTAATACTTGCGCCTAACGGTGGAGGTTTAATCATTTACCAAGCCTATGGGTAATGAGTGTTATTTTCCTGTTTCCCCATATTCTTAAAATTTATTATACCTCAAGTGAAGAGCCCCCCCCCCCCCCACCCCAAGAGAATCTAAAACACTTATGTGAGGTGGCTAGTAATATATTTTTTCATGTGTTTTAATTCGAGGTCTAGGAGTTGTGTTGTACCACTGCTTTTAAAAAAGTAGGTTAAATTCCCCTAATATTGCTATTGTCTAGGTAGAAAAGCCCATTTACTTGAGGACAAGCAAATGCCAAGTGTAGGGGTATTTGATGAGGTGTCATTTTATACACTTTTTCGAGGTCATTAAACCTCCTAAGTCATGCAAATATGTTTGGATTATGTGCTTAATCGTTTATCTTTGTGTTTTTAGCACTTGGATGGCATTTGGAGGAAATACACGTGACTTTGGCTCAATTGGAGAAGAAACGGACAAGACTACGACTCTACACCAAATCCTTTGAAGAAATCATGCATACAGAGCGTGAAGACTGTGACAAACATGATTTAGCAGGTTAGTAAAACCATTAGTATTGACTTATGTACTTGTTGCAATGTATGGTTTATGTGTTATATGTGTTTATATGTGCTTATGTGGGAGTTGGTAATCAATCTATTGAGTGTGATAATCAATAGATTTGGACTGTAGTGATTTGGTTAAAGTTATTTTGTTCCTTTTGGTGACATAAAAAATGAAGGTAGAAATATCTATTGTGTGTTTCGTAATAATATTTGTATATGTATACGTATTTAATTAATAGGAATTCGCGAGTTTAGAATTTTAGTTTGGAAAATTTAGTTAGTAAATTTTAGTACTGTTAAGTTAGAAAACAATAAATTATGAAATGAATTTTTTTTTGGTATTTAAAATTAGATTTATTTAGAAGGATGTCAAAATAAATAAAGGTTTTTATAAAAATAACAAAATAAAAGGGTTTATGTGTAAATATTTAAAATAAAAAATATATAAAAAAATAATAAGGTTGAGGGTTCGGCCGAATAAGAAGAAAAAAAAGGGGAAAAACTAATTTTAGTATAATTAGGATTCTAATATGGTAATTATCTAGATCCTTTTTTCACACTATAAATACAAGCCCATATCCCCTATTTTTTTTATCACTGGTCGAACTCAAGAGAAAGAAAAAAAAAGATTTTTTTTTATTCAAGATTCAAGTGGTGGTTCGTGTTAATTAATCGAAGGTTTTAGGTATGTTCATAAACTTTAATTGTTTTAATTTTTGTTTTAATTCATGTAACAATAAAGTGATGGATATATTAGGTTAAATAAAATCTATAAATTAATGATGTTAAACTTAATTAGAAGTGTTTAGGGTTTAATTAGGATCATATTGATGTATTCGGTAAGAGTTAGAACGCGATAGAATTGAATTTAGGGTTAAGCATAATTTTGGGTCATGTTCAACGTCTCATATCTAGATGATAAAAACTTTTTTTATATGTTTCTTGAGCCTAGGAATAATCCAAAAGAGTCAACTTTCTAGAAAATCTGGCCTCGAAAGTTTTTAAGGTCGGGACGTCATTCAAATATTGGTTACACTAAAAGTTGTCAGAACAGTAAATACGGGTCAGATTTAGGTCATGTTTGTGAGGGTAAAACCTATACTTAAAAGTAGAATTAAGCTTATCCCTTCTAAAGTAGTTAAGTTCCATATGTCTATGGACAATCCTGTAATTATTAGCCTTTGAAAGCATGACTAAGTATGGTAGTTAGAGTGATATATTTTGGTGTGCAATCAGATCCGAATTAGGACAGTTTGGAAGTTTGATTTTATTTGAGTTAGTTACACATGTAAGTAATACTTAGGAATCACAAGGTAGTTAATATACTCATAAATGAACATGGGTGATTTTTGGTATAATTTATGAAGGTTATTAAGTAATGGTTTTGGGTACGTAAAGAGACACTAAAATTCTGCAATTCTGAGTTAATTGTAAGTAGTTAGTGTAAAGTGTTAGTAAGACGGTTAATGTTGGGCATGGTGTCGGGGTGGCCCATGAGGGTAAATAAACACCTTAGACATCCATCATATGATTGTTACATGTGCTTAAGATTTTAACTTAGTAGCGTGTAACACGTGTTATTTTGTTGTTTAGCTTTGTGCGAGGATTTGGATGCTTTTGCATCAGGGAGTTTTCATAGCATTTTTCTTATGTTTTCTTGGGGTGAAAATGATGCTATGAGTTTAAATGTTTTAGTTACTGTGATAATGTGTTTTAAATGAGGCATGGGCTATACGAGACTATTGTATGTTATGTGCTACTTGCTAATATGATATGGATTGTTGTGCTTGAGCATGACCGTCTCAAGGCATTGATGGATTGTTAATAGTGAGCGTGATCGTCTCATTGTTGTGGATTGTTAATAGTGAGCGTGATCGTCTCATTGTTGTGGATAGGGATATGTTTGTGATGTTTGAGCGTGAGCGTCTCAATGTGGGTTGATGTGATTGCATGTTAGCTTGTATGATAGTTCGTTGTATGTTCTGCTATGCTATGTTTTATTTATCATAGTGATTTCAAAGCGAGTTATTGGCGTGTCTTAAACCTATGACTCTCACCAACATTATGTTGACGTTTAAGCATCATTTTCAGGTGAGCATCATGGGGATAAGATAGAGAGAAGTGGCTAGAAAGAGACCATAGGATGTCATGGAGTTTATTGCTTTTATGTCTTGAATATTTCATTGTTTGAATTATGGATACTTGTTGCATGTCTTTCTATTGGCGAGAACTTTCGTTTCATCAATAAAGATGCCTTTTGGATTTGGATTAGTTTTATGGGTATTGTTATGACACTTTGTGTCTATACTTTGCTTATTTATTGCATGTAGAATTCTCTTTATAGACGCCATTGTGTTGTGATGATATCCTTTCTCGTTACGCCTCGCGTTTCCGCCTTGGCGGGGTGTGACAGATTGGTATCAGAGCCAGGTTATAGAGAAGTAGGTGGTTGAGCCTAGACTATAACCTAGGGGTCCTTCATGTAGATGCATTTAGGGCTTAAGTGTTTAATGCTATAACTGCTATGCTTCCCATCTATTTTTTGCATGTTGTTATATCTCGTATTTTGCTAGTTGTCATTTTAGAATATTTACCTACATTATTGTATGATAGTATTTATTTCTTGTATTTTAGTATATTTTCCCCCACCCGTATAGAAGTTCATTGGGTAAGTTTCAACTAGACTTCAAGCGTTATAAGGTCCATAAGCGGAGCTCTTATGGACCGAGGAGGATAGGATTAGTGGTTCGTTTGTCGAGCGGTGTAGGCTGGACCCGCGGAGTTGGATGATTCTTGCGAATGCAAAGTCAAACCCAAGCGAGGCCCAGCATAAGTTTATTCCATCCTTTACCTCGTCATGTTGTTATTGATTATTTCTTTTGGATATTTTGTATTTTGGAAGTTGTTGCGAGACTTTCGTTCCTTTATGTCGTTTCGATTTTATTTTGATATAAGTAAGTAGTTATTTGATGGAGCATCCTTTATGTGTTAAGTTAGAGTGGTTTAAGATATGCAATATGGTATATGTGTTTATATGTGAATTATGACTGATTTGGATAATCTTGGAAGTAAATACACGTGTGAAAGGAGGCACTTATAATTATGGTGGCCAACATAATTATAAAGGCATCACACACGTAGACTTGTGACCATGATTGCATTTATTTGTGTTTGGTTGTAAGATGGTAGTGTAATATGTTTTTTTATTGATATGTGTATTCATGATAAGGATGGTGGTAGTGGTAGAGAATTATTCCCTTACCCTAATTGGATGATATGTTAAGTTGAGTTGTATAGATAGTAAGTTTCCCTTCTATCTAGTATTTGCGGATACCTAGTATTGCTATTATAGAGGTTGTTCGTTTACTCGGTTGTTTGTTCGGATTTCCTAAGTCTAAGCTTAGCATCCCTTTATCGTACTTTGTTAGTAATGATACCTGATTTTTCCTATTTTACGTCTTGATGTATATTGGTTGTTCGAATTTGCTCTTTTGGATATTGGTATGTTTTGTTAGTTCTTTCGTTGCATTGATTTCTCGTATGAGTATCAAACGTTTCTTTTAAGCACTAATTGTTCCTAACATATTAGTGTGGATCATTACTCCCTTGGTTGTATATTCCTTGGTTTTCGTAACCCGTTGGCGACATGTTAGTATCGATACTTTTAGGTTTGCTCTGTTGATCGTTATTTTGTATAAGACCTTACGTTTTCTTTTGCTAGTAACGTTTGCCTGAGTATTTTGTTACGGTTCGTTGATTTTATTTTGAGTATATGGGAGGGGTGGGGGGGCGTTGTGTTGTACCCCCCCCCCCCCCCCAGGGGGGGGGTTCCTGGTATTTTCTTTCGTTTTCAAACAATAGAATCGTGTTAGAGTCTGTACGGTGTTTTACGATCCCTTTTGGTATTATGGTGTCCTTTGATTGACTAACATATTTTATAATTGATGACTAATCATAAAAACCCTAAGTATTGTGTTGGTGTCTAGAGAAAACTGTGTATAAAATGATCTTTGTAAATAGATTATATTTTATTATAAAAAGCAAGTTGAAAGTGATTCATAGTAGTAAGGTACGATGCACCATTAGATAACCATCTCTAGATTTTTATGACAACCAGAATAAAATTTTCAAACATAACATTTAAGACAATTTTATTTATTATTTAAAATTATTTTTTTATACTTAAAGTGACTTCTTCATTTTAAATTGATTTTTATAAAAACATTATTTAATTTGGTCTTTCGAGTAAAGTCGATAATTGGTATAAGAATTTCTGTCTTTCGTATTGATTTTTTTATGTGTTCTTTTGTCGTGGTACGCCTGTTGATTTTCTTTCGTTTGCGCTTTCACTCGGTGCATATACGTATCCTTTCTTTCAAAGGATTCTTATGTCATTTGATCCACGTCTATTTGCATATGTGGAATCTCCTATATGCATTCTAGCCTTTGACTCGATATTCGTTTGTTATCCTATTCGATTGTTTGTAACCCTTGGAGTTCGTTGATACCGTTGAGTCGTGGAAGCTTTGATGTGATTGTGGGAATGGACTGGTTGTCCAAGAGGAAGTTTGTGATAGTATGTCATGAGAAGGTGGTTAGGATACCATTGGAAGGTGATGAGATACTTCGGGTTCATGGTGAACGTACTCAAGGAGTCGTGAAAACCTTAATGAACACAAAGGTAGATGAACCAAAATTGAGTGATATTTCCGTCGTACAGGATTTTGTCGATGTATTTCCGGAAGACTTGTCGGGGTTACCACCACAACGACAAGTTGAGTTTCGTATAGACTTAGTTCCTGGAGCGACGCCGGTCGCGAAGTCTCCATATCGTTTGGCACCCTCGGAAATGCAAGAATTGTCTGGGCAACTTCAAGAGTTGCAAGACAAGGGTTTCATACGACCTAGTCATTCACCGTGGGGAGCACCTGTGTTATTCATGAAGAAGAAGGATGGTTCTTTTCGCATGTGTATTGATCATAGGGAGTTGAACAAATTAACTGTTAAAAAACCGTTATCCACTCCCTAGGATTGATGACTTGTTTGATCAGTTACGAGGAGCGTGTCCTTTCTTAAAGATAGATTTTTGGTCAGGTTATCATCAGCTACGAGTGCATGAGGATGCCATTCCAAAGACCGCATTTCGAACGAGATACGAACATTTTGAGTCTACGGTTATGCCTTTTGGGTTAACCAATGCACCAGCGGTTTTCATGGACTTAATGAACCGGGTTTGCAAACCGTACTTAGGTAGGTTTGTCATCGTATTCATTGATGACATTCTGGCCTACTCAAAGTCGAAGGAGGAACATGAAGTTCATTTAAAGTTAGTGTTGGAGTCACTGAGGAAGGAGAAGTTGTATGCTAAGTTTTCTAAGTGTGAGTTTTGGTTGGAAGAAGTGCATTTTCTTGGTCACGTGGTCAACCATAACGTATTCACGTGGACACGAGTAAGAGTGAGGCAGTGAGGAATTGGATGATTATTCTTAGGATTGGCAGGTTACTACCGACGTTCATCGCGAATTTTTTTAAAGATTGTTGAACCCCCTTACTTCCCTAACTGAGAGGAATCAGAAGTATGAGTGGAGCGTAGAACAAGAAGAGGCTTTTCAGACTTTGAAGAATGATTGTGTCATACTCCGATAAAGCGAATGTAGTGAGTGATGCGTTGAGTAGAAAGAAGAGAGTGAAATCAAGACGAGTAAGAGGAATGATACTGGCAGCCCAAAGTGAGGCGTTCAAGCAAGAGAACGTACTCGCAGAAAGGCTACATGGTTTAGATCAACAGATGGAAAGAAAAGGAGACGAGAGTTTGTACTTTATGGATCGAATTTAGGTTCTATTGGTAGGAAGTGTAATGGATGAGGCCCATGCATCAAGATACTTGGTACATCCGGGAGCGGATAAGACGTACTATAACCTTGGAGACATGTATTGGTAGCCACGTGTAGAAAAGGATATAGCCTACTTTGTTAGGCAATTGTCGGATTTGTTTAAGAGGTGAAGGCGGCAATGTCAAAGACTTTTGGCTTGCTGCAACAGCCTAAGATACTTGAGTGAAAATGAGATAGAATCACCATGGATTTTATTACAAAAATTTACAAGGTCAAAGTAGTAAGTATGATGTGATTTGGGTGATGGTCGATAGACTGACCAAGTTATCTCATTTTCTAGCTATACAAGAAGATTTCAAGATGGAAAGTTGGCAAGAAATTTATATTGATAAGATAATAGCAAGGAATGGAATTCTGGTGATGATCAACTCAGATTGAGATGGATAATTTACCTTGTGGTTTTGGCAGACGCTGCAGAAAGTGTTAGAGACGCGATTGGATTTGAGTATTGCTTAGCATCCTCAAGCGGATGGACAAAGTGAACGTATGATTCAGACTTTGGAAGACATGTTAAGGGCATGTGTGATTGACTTTGGTGGTAGTTGGGATACTCACCTGCCATTGGCTGAGTTCTCCTACAACAATAGCTATCATTCGAGCATACGGTGTGCTCCGTTTGAAGCTTTGTATGGAAGGGAGTGTAGATCACCTGTTTTATGGGCTGAGATTGGAGAAAATAGTTTGATTGGACCTGAATTGGTTCAAGAAACGACTGATAAAGTGGTGTTGATAAAAGAGAAGCTTAAAGCGGCGAGACACCGTCAAAAGAGTTATGCTGATAATAGGCGCAAACCGTTAGAGTTTGAGGTGGGAGATCGAGTTATGCTAAAAGTGTCACCTTGGAAAGGTGTAATTCGCTTTGGGAAAAAGGGTAAGTTAGCACCGAGGTATGTAGGACCATTTGAGATTCTTTAAAGAATCGGTCCTGTAGCTTATCGCTTGGGATTGCCTAAGGAATTGAGTGGAGTACATGACACGTTTCATGTGTCAAACCTAAAGAAGTGTTTGGCGGATGCTAGTTTGCATGTGCCATTGGACGAGATTAAGGTTGACAAAACTCTTTGTTTTGTTTAGGAACCTGTAGAGATAATGGACCGTGAAGTTAAGGGTTTAAACGTAGTTAGGATTTTGCTTGTATTGAAAGTTCGTTGGAATTCTAGTGTGGTCTGAGTTCAACTTGGGAGCGTGAGGATTATAATGAAGTCTTACAGTTATCCTCAGTTGTTTGTTGATCGAGCTGATGAATCGGCTAGTTAAATCTCGGGACGAGATTTCCTAAAGGAGGGGATACTGTGACAACCATGATTTAGCAGGTTAGTCAAACCATTAGTATTGACTTATGTACTTGTTGCAATATATGGTTTATATGTTATATGTGCTTATGTGGGAGTTTATAATCAATCTATTGAGTGTGATCATCTTAATAAGATTTGGAATGATGGTGAATTTGGTTAAGTTCATTTCGTTCACTTTTGGTGACAATGAAAATGAAGGTAGAAATTCTATGTGTGTACGTAATTATATGTATATGTATACGTATTTAATTAATAGGAACTCGCGAGTTTAGAAATTTAGTTTGGAGAATTTAGTTAGTAAATTTTTAGTACTGTTATATTAGAAAAAAATAAATTATGAAATGAATTTATTTTTTTAGGTATTTAAAATTAGATTTATTTATAAGGATGTCAAAATAAATAAAGGTTTTTATAAAAATAACAAAATAAAAGGATTTATGTGTAAATAAATAAAATAAAATAAATATAAAAAAATAATAAGGTTGAGGGTTCGGCCGAATAAGAAGAAAAAAAAGGGGAAAAACTAATTTTAGTATAATTAGGATTCTAATATGGTAATTATCTAGATCCTTTTTTTCACACTATAAATACAAGCCCATATCCCCTATTTTTTTTATCACTGGTCAAACTCAAGAGAAAGAAAAAAAAAGATTCTTTTTTTATTCAATATTAAATGGTGGTTTCTGTGTTATTAATCGAAGGTTTAGGGTATGTTATAAATTTAATTGTTTTAATTTTCTTTTTATTCATGTAACAATAAAAGTGATGGATAAATCTAGGGTTTATAAAAATTCTAGTAAATTAATGATGTTAAACTTAATTAGAATGTGTTTAGGGTTAATTGGGATCATATTGATGTATTCGGTTAGAGTTAGAACGCGATAGAATGATTTAGGGTTGAGCATAATTTTGGGTCATGTTCAACTACTTATATCTACATGATAAAAACGTGTTTTGATATGTTTCTTGAGCCTAGGAATAAGCCAAAAGAGTCTACTTTCCATAAAATCTAGCCTCGAAAGTTTTTAAGGTCGGTACGTCATTCAAATATTGGTTACACTAAAAGTTGTCAGAACAGTAAATACGGGTCAGATTTAGGTCATGTTTGTGAGGGTAAAACCTATACTTAAAAGTGTAATTAAGCTTTTCCCTTCTACAGTAGTTAAGTTCCATATGTCTATGGATAATCCCGTAAAAATTAGCCTCTGAAAGCATGTCTAAGTATGGTAGTTAGAGTGATATATTTTGGTGTGCAATCAGATCCGAATTAGGATAGTTTGGAAGTTTGATTTTATTTGAGTTAGTTACACATGTAAGTAATATTTGGGAATCACAAGGTAGTTAATATACTCATAAATGAACATGGGTTATTTTTTGTATAATTTATGAAGGTATTAAGTAAGGGTTTTGGGTACGTAAAAGACACAAAAATTCTGCAATTCTAAGTTAATTGTAAATAGTTAGTGTAAAGTGTTAGTAAGATGGTTAATGTTAGGCATGGTGTTGAGGTGACCCATGAGGGTAAATAAACACATTAGACATCCATCATATGATTGTTACATGTGCTTAAGCTTTTGGCTTAGTAGCGTGTAACACGTGTTATTTTGTTGTTTAGCTTTGTGCAAGGATTTTGAGAATTGCTTTAGCATCAGGTGAGTTTCATAGCCCCTTTTTCTTATATTTTCTTGGGGTGAATATAACACCTCGTGTTTTAGGTCATTGAATGACATTTTGTAATTCACAATTTATTTTTAGGGTTTTACGCGTTTGCTTTTTAAATCGTAATCGTTAAGTTAAATCGCGTAAATTAAAAATGATCATTCAATGTAAGCGGGTATTAAACAATTAAATGTTTACATCAAACAAGTGTTATATGATTATTTAGAGGATAATTATTATCATTGCACATTTTATTTTTATTGGCTACGTCAAGTGTTTACGTTTCGCGATAAAATACGTTTAGGCCTTCCCGGAAGCACGTTAACTTATCTACGCTTCATCAAATACCCAAAATTTATACCAATACTTAAGTTTATTTTAAAACTTTCCAGTATTTATCACATAATTAATATTCTTCATTGAAAGAATTCAAACCAAACCCTACAATGTACAAATTATACATTGTATTTGATTTATACTACATTATACTTCATATAATGCAAGTATACATTATATAAAATACCAAAAACATATCCTAACATATACACATGCATAATTTCATGTATTATGACTAGGAAAGCAAGATAGAACCAAGGAACCATCACAAATATCTTCATACATGATCCGTATATTAACTGGATCATGACTAGCTTTTCTTATCAAAGATAAGCTTCAACTTTTCTTGAAGTCTTCTTATGCCCTTTGGTCACCTTGCATAAATCAACTGATCATCAAAAATATCTTCATGAATTCCCAAGTAGTATATATACACATGCATGTGTGAGATAAGAGATCATATACTTCATTTCATTACTAGAAAAAAATCTAAAACTCTTCTTTTGTTCTCTCTAGAGCCCACGGCTCAAAACCCTCTCTAAACCAAATCCATAGCTTGATTTTCTATCATTATACAAGCATACACACATCATATCTAAGGTATTCTAAGGTGTTTTCAAGAGTTGGTTCACCATTTGCAAGCAAGGAAGCAAGAAAGGAAAAAAAGGGTTACTTGGGAAAAATTAGGGTTTCATCCTAATTTTTCAAGCCAAGAGGTTTAATCACAAGGGTGTGATTGTTATTATTATCTCTACTCATCCACACAAGGTTATATCAAAAGCTTAATCTATTCATATTTAAGATTTTATGTGTTCCATATGCTTACTTAGTTATAATCCCTCTAGGGTAACTTTTGAATATTTAAATGAAATATTTTATTATGATTAATGTTATTTGCGCTTATTTACATGTCACATGGTATCTCAAATGATGTTAAAAGGGTGTTTTGTGTTTTAACATGTTGTTTAAGTATAAACATGTTTATGAGCAAATTAGGGTTTCTAAAAGTTAACTTATGAGTTACAAATGAAAATGATAGTTAAACTTGTTATCTTGAACACACTTGAGTAAAGTATGATCTAATGGACTTTATATATGTAAAACATAAGATAGAAATGTTGTGAAGTAGTTGTAATAAGGTGTTGAATCTTAATGGTACAAAAATCAAGCTTAAAACATGTCTAAATCACAAAACCTCAAACTTTCTGTTTTGGTTCGATTTTGGAAGCACCCATATTATGTTTTATAAAGATAGTACATCTCATGAGGATTCCAAAATGATAAGAAACTCGAAAATCCGATTTATAACGAAGAAGATACGCTAGTTACGAGTTTACGACGCTAAATACTTTATAAAACAAATTTTATAAAAAGTTACTATTCATGGCAGTAACTTATACTTTGTAAACATCAATAATATGATAAAACTTTCAATTACGAGAACGTGTTCGAAAGAATCGCTAAAAACGGAGCTATAACGAATAAGATACGACAAAACGGGTTTTACGTTAATTAAAAGTATAAAAACGATTATATAGCTGTTATGAACAGTAAAAACACTATTCATCACAGAATCTCAAAAACCTAAAAATATGATTTTATGATCACTCGTCTTAATACAAAAGCGTGGGCGTAAGAAACGCGAGAAACGGACTTAAAACGACAAAGTTATGTCATTTTTGCTAAAGGCGTAATTATAAACGTTTTTACTTTATAATTACGATTTCACTTAAACGAATAGATGGTGATATATATATATATATATATATATATACATTATTCTTATAAATATTATATATGTGTGTTTGTGTGGTGTTTGTGTAATATATATGTTATTAGTTATCAAAGTGCTATATTACTAGGGAATTTCATAATGAGGCTTCTTCGGATGGCGTATTGACGAGTTGTTGGATTTACGATTTAAAGTGTCCTAACTCCTCGTACGTCATGTCATGACCTCTTAAATTATGATAGCCCGAACGATAGTACGATGATAACTATATAGGATTATATACAGTTGTTGTTAGACAACGTACTTGAATACTGATTCGACCTATATTAACTAGGTTGCATTCGGGCGTTAGCGTGACGCGTTTTTACTTGGGATATTTTATTATCAATTTACTCACTCAAGGTGAGTTCATAGCCCCATGTTTTACAATTATTGATTTACAAGTTTTTGGGGTGAGAAACATATGCATGTTTTACAAATTGGACGCAAGTGTACATTTTATCATGATTACGTTTTGCCTAAGTAGCGATAACCCACTATGCCCATGAATCATGAACTGTCAATTACTGGAATGTGAGCGCGAATGATTATAGATAGATCTATTTGGGATTAACCTCCCCGTTCGGGTGACTAGCTATCACTGGAAACGAACGTATATCATGTCGGATTTTAGATGTTACGGGTTGAACATCGTCATGGGCAATGTAGGCAATATTTATATATTGTATTCATTTATGTCGAGCTTCGGTGTCATGAGCTTAGGAAAACGTAATTACATTTTGTGATGTCTGCATCTGTTGCATTATCACAGGGAAAGTCTTGCGGTCCTGCTTATACATTTACATAAACCTATGAAATTCACCAACTTTATGTTGACGTTTTAAATGCAATGTTTTTTAGGAGATCATTAGGGCATGGGGTGCAAAAGGGATACATTGGTGGTTATGTTTTGGATGTCCTGCATTAAAGATTTAATCGCTTTACATTTTGTATATCTGTTATGTTGTAATAATAACAAGTAAACAAGTGAAGCTTCGAGCTTTTGTAAACATTTTGTTAAATCCAATGTATCAGTTTTAAAATGACTTTTAATTGTCGTTCAATATATATCCTGTGCTAGTGATTTGAGAAGTAACACGCCCCGGACTCTTATTCCGTTGCGACCCAATTTGGTGGTGTTACACATCTAATTTTATGTCATAGTCTACTAGAGCTTGTTTCATCCATAAAGCTTGTTGGCAAGCTTTTTCGGTGGAGACGTATTCGGCTTTGGTGGTAGAAATAGCTAGGGCGGTTTGTTTTTTGGAGAACCACGATGTGAGGCAACATCCCATGAATGTGCACACACCGCTTGTGCTTTTGCGATCAAAATAGTCTCCCGTATGATCAGAGTCGGCGTAAAAAATGGTTTCCACACCCATTCCTTTAGGATACCCTAAATCTAAATGAGTTGTTCTCTTAATATATCTAAAAATCCTTTTTACTGCTTCTAGATAAGAGGTTTTGGGAACTTCTTAAAAATGGGCGCATAGACAAACATTAAACATGATGTCCGGCCAGCTAGCCATTAGATATAGGAGACTACCAATCATGTCACGATACTTTGTGTTGTCAACGAATTCCTCGTCTTCGTTTTGGGTGAGTTTGGTTTCGGATGACATAGGAGTTTTGATTGGTTTAGAGTCTTCCAGGCTAAATTTCTTGAGCATTTCCTTGATGTATTTGAATTGGTTGAAAAATATGCCATCTTCTAAAAAATATGCCATCTTCTAGTTGTTTGATTTGTAAACTAAGGAAGAAATTCAATTGATGGTGGTAATACCGGAGATGGAGTCAAAATAGCTGGTGAAGTAATAGGATCTGATGGTGAAATAGGTAATTCCTTAGCATAAAATGCTTGTACGTCCTTTAAACAAGGATTATTGTAGAAAGATGAGAATACTGGTTGGATCATATTATCTTTAGAGTTTTCCAAAGAGTTAAAAGAACTGCTTTCCGATGAAGCTGGGAAGTAATCCGGTGAGACCGAAGTATAGTTAAGAATATTCATAGAAGAAAAAGCATCCTCAATATCGGAAGTAGAGCGGTTGGGAGAAGACATCGTTCTGATAACAACCCAGTTTGTAAATAACATAAGTTATTTATGTAATAGTATAATAGATATGTATATTTACATACTTGATCCGAAATGTAGTGGCACGGAGGACTTTGATGGCTGAAAAAGAAATGTGGTTATAGTTAAGGTTTTGACCTTGTTCTCTATAACCATGGCGCTGATACCAATCTGTAACACCCCCATTTTTACATATAGCAGCGGAAGCTAATCTGGGGTATTACTTCATGGATACAACAATCATAATCATAGAAAACGACTTAAAAGAGACGTTTTTTGGAAAATTTAGTTATCATTCATTATAATCAGAGTTTTTACAAAATGCAGGTCCCACAATCTAAAACATAAAGTGTGAATGATAACAGTTCAGCCATCTTCAAGTCCAAGCCACTCCGTGCCGTAAGTTGCTTAATTACCTGAGATAAACATGCTAAAAAGTCAACACAATGGTTGAGTGAAATTCATAGGTTTGATAAACAGTTTGAATACAAGTCATAGTGTAATAATAGTACAAACACAATTATTATGAAAATGGTATTGTTATTATACACCCGTTATTAGTAATGATTGCAACGAATACAATTATCATAATAACAGTGTATTACTGCGTTATTGTCTTGTTTGGTCTGTTTGGTCTGATTGATCTGATTGGTCATGTTCCTTGCCTAACCTCATGGCACCAACACATTATCATCCAAAGTCAATTTAATGACTTGAAGAGCTCATAATATCAACATATTAACATCCCAAAGTCAATTTAACGACTTGAAGTCAATTTAATGACTTGTAGGATTTATAATATTAACACATTAATATCCAAAGTCAATTTAACGACTTGAAGTCAAATTTAACGACTTGTAGGATAGATAACTTAGACAGCAATTGTAATGATATGTCAGGATAGCATGTAATTTGGAAAACACTTGTATTCGTAATTTATAGTATGTATCCCCTCACGGGTTTATGAAAAGATTAAAATGCAAGGCTACAAATTCACTAAGTCTTTAAAAAGTAATCACATTGTTATAAGATAAATGAGTATGTAAAAGAGTTTGTAACTAGCATGTATCCCCCTCGCGAGTTTTACAAAAACATGTAAAATAATAAAGGCGAGGTTTATGAACTTCACCTGATATGTATATAGCAACAAATATTTCAAAATTGAAAGGCTGACGAGCCCCCCGCCCCCCACCCCCCCCCCCCCCTTATCACAATCTTAACGGGGGAAGGTTGATATAGTAAACAACCACGTCACGCAACCTGAGTAAATATGCCAAGTCTTAGGTAGATTGTATACTAGAACTTTGGTTCAGAGAGTCTAATATTGTTATGAGTTTGATTGGAAAGTTTGGAATTATTGTATCACCGTTCGGGCCATCATAACTCAGAAGTCATTCAGTAAACGTTTGAGGAGCTAGGGCACTTTAAATCGTAAACCCAACAACTCAGTCAGAACGTAATACCAAGATGAAACTCCTTAATATGAAGCTCCCTAGTATTGTGGTACAATAGAGATCCGGGGCATGATTTCTAAAGGCACATTGATGATGAATGATATTATGGTTATAACATAAGCGGTTTTAAGCGTTTTAATCAATATCTGGAAATGTTAAGCACGTCAAGCGTTAATTAAAGTTATGTCTTGTAATGTTTTGAATACATTTTTATACTTTTTCAAAATGTTACATTTTAGACCCTTGAGAATAAAAAGTGGCAAAATATACCCTCGGAGTTTGCACTTTTATGAGTTTGGTCCTTCAAGTTTAAAAGATATACCAAGTAAACCTTGTACTTTGGAAAGTGACATAATAGACCCCTATAGTTATAACTTTGATAAAATGACATTTTCAGCCCTTTTAGTTATAAGTTTCTGAAAGTTACGATATATACCCCTTGCATGGATTATAATTACAAAACATATCCAAATTGCCATGCAAGCTTATTTTAACATTTCAAAAGATATTTATAGGTTATAATAAACTAAAATATGAAGGTTTAACATAATTAAAGTTTAAAATAACGATTCGTTAAGCTAGGAAGCAAAACGGGTCGAATTAGAGTTTTAAAACGTAAACGCGCGGGTTTTAAGTTCAAATTCCTTCAATAATCAATAAAGTGGTTATTTTAACATTAGTTAAGCATTCTAGGATAGATTATAACAACATTTAACCATTATGACATTTAGTTTTAAGAAAAACGCGAAATTAGGGTTTCGGGCGTACGGTTTTGGATCAAAACGGAAAATGAGCATGAATTGAGTTATGAAACTTTAACAAGAGTATATTTAGGATCATATGAACATTATAAGAGTGTATAAGCAGAAGTAGAACATCTAGAACCTGGGTTTGAGCTTCAAGGAGCAAAAATGGTACAAATGGGTTGTTTCGGGTAGTATTTCCACTCGTACGCCTTGTATCTTGTTCCCGGAGCTTCAAACCTTCAAAGCTTTGCTTGAATGATCTTCTTAGATGATCCTAGGATCATATGGAGCAGAGAATGTTTGCTCAATTGGGTTATAGAAAGAAGAGATGGGGGATGCTTTGAAATGGAGGCATAATACCCCTATTTATAGTAATTTTGGAACTTGGTGACTAAGGATGCTAAGAGACCAGGTGAGGACATGTGTGGGAGCTATAGGGTGATGTGGAGAGGCTATGGGATGAGTAAGGAAGGCTATGGTGCAAGGTGGAGGTGGTTCTAGACGTTTTAGGGGTGTTTGGTTTGATTTATACATGGCTGTTTTTGGACAGCCAACATCAGTCTTGGTAAAATGGTTGTCATTTGCAAACCGTAACTCCGTTGAAGCTCAAACCAGTGAGAATTGTTAGATATTTGAGTCCTCTACAATGGTTAGTTTTACATATTTGGGGGTTACTATATAAAAATTTAGTGATAATAGCCATTTACTACAGGTGTGCCGAATCTGCGCACCTTTGCCATTTCAGCTATAACTAATTCACCGGCAAAATGATCACAAGACATAGGGCTACAACTTAGTGTTTTCACTTAATACCCACAACCTATTGATTTGCCCATATCCTATGTTTTATAGACTGATCTGATTCTGAACTAGGGCCTAGTTTTAGGTTTTAGGGTTAGAATTAGATTAGGGTTTTGTTTCAGGGTTTCTAGGATTTAATTCATGTATAATGATGTTATAATGATGAAATAGGATTTTTAATGTTGTAAATTAAGTATTTGTTTTTTTTCTTGAAGAGTTAATTGCATAAATGGTCCCTGTGTCGTATCGGATTAACGAAAATGGTCCCTCAACAACTCTTTTTAAAACGACAATGGTCCCCATGTTTGAGAAACATTAACGGGTTTGGTCCCTATCGGGACCAAATCCGTTATGGATCATGAGGACCAAAACCGTTATGAATCCTCTTACCACAGAGACCAAACCCGTTATATTTCACAACCATGAGGACCATTTTCGTTAAAAAAAAAAAAAAAAAATAAAATTTAAGGGACTATTTTCGTTAAAAAAATACCACACATCCAACGACCACAGGGACCCAATTTATAAAAAAAACTCTTCTTGAATACAAACTGATTAACTTTTTAAACCTTTTTATTTTGAATACGGACCAATTGACTTTAAATCTTTTATTGTATAAAAAAGGAAGAAAGATTATTTATATATTAAAAAATTCGGCATACTAAGAGTATGTTTGGCAAAAAGTTTTTGAGAGCATTTTAGAGCACTTAGCATTTAACATTTATCATTATTATTATAAAATTCGATAGAAAAAAGCAGTTATCATTTATAAAATTATAAAAACCTAGTTTCCCTCAATTTCCATTTGAATCACATTTACCCTTTATCATTTAGCCTTACGTCGATTTACGCATGTAAAAATAACAGTTACATGTACACACAACCCAAACACTTTTATAGACTTAAACTGCTACTACTTAGCTACCTCTTACTGCAAACTGCTACTGATACGTACTGCTTAACTGTAGTACCGCTAGTTTCAACAAACACACCTTAAAGATCAATCCTAGCCAATATTTTTCATATTAAATAATAAACTTACTTTCACCAATTCTTTTTCAAAAATTAACATTTTTTAAATCGTTAAACGAAAAAAATTATAACATCACGACGGACACTAATAACCCTTTCGTAACTCATTTGAAATATTTCGACAAAATTATTTTTTTTTCTCATTTTTTTCATGTATTTTCGTACTTTGCCTTTTCTTTTTCCTTTTTTTGTGTGAAAATTCAAGATACATCACTTGTGATTGAGAAACAATTTAATGTTCGAATATCTAAACATTATTAAATGAACATAACTTCTTCTACAAAATTCCAAAAGTTTCACCACTTTTTTTTTCTGAAAACTAGACATTAATAGCTTTCGAACCATATATAACACATTATATTTTTAATTATATATTAGTGCAGTTAATTCGTCAAATTTTGATAAAGCACATAAAATCAAATTTGATTTTACCACACGTGATTTCAATCATATGTGATTTTTACCACATGTGATTATAGAAGTTTCATAAACGAACTGTTAAAATTTATAAAATCGAATTCAGTGTGTGATATATGATTGGAAAGACTTTACGCATCATAAACATTCTAAGTTATCGGTTTGATCATTATTACTATATGTTTAATCTTTTAAACTAGATTATCGGTTGTTTATCTTTTGTTATAGAAGGCTAAGCACTTTTGTGTTTGTCTGGTATGACTCTTTAATGTTCATGACATGATTTGTTACGTTTAATTAGTGTATCTAATTGTTGTAAGCGTACGGTTTCGTGTGAGTATGGGAAGTAATAATTGTGTTCAAAACATGTAATTGAATAACCCCGTGACGTGTAATGTCTAAAACTCAAGTTTTTTAGACAACTAATATTTCCTCGTAAAAGCACATATATTAATATTGTAGTTTAGGCTTCAATTTTAGAGTTAAAAAGTTAGACAAAAAAGAAACATAGATTTAAGACTTGGTATTTGGTAGTATTCAGACTTGGCATTAATGGTATGAGACTCAATCTTTTAAATAATAATAGATAGATTATAGATATATGGGTTTTATACAACTCATGCTTACGTAAAGAACTCACTTTTTATTTAGTACATGTGGGGACGGGTCAAAATATATACAAACGGGTTCGGCTTAAAATTTATCCGGGTTATATTTACAAAGTAGTTTTATTTACAGATTAAGGATATACCAGTTATGGTCTAAATATTTACAAACGAGATCGGCCAAAAATGTAGAGAGATAAAACCTAACAATATATAAAATTTTAAAGAAGATAAAGTATACGTATATTTTTGCGTGAAACATGGCTTAACAACGAAATAATTATCACCTTAATTGCCTTAGAGATAGCAAAAACCTATTCATCTTTCACCAAAATAAAAATATCGTAACATACAATCAACTTTAACCCGAGTCAAAATTTGTTTATTTGTGATTTCTACATCATGTCACATGTGTTTGTAAATACTATATATAATGGTAAGGAATTAAGGATGCAAGTGAAAGAATGTACACGTAAATAATATATGTACAGAATGCGACTCGGGCCTTTGGAGACGCACACGATAGTGTTTGGATCTTCAATAAATAATAAATTAATTAATTTATATAAATAATTTATAAATTAATTCAATGTTTAAATTAAATATGTATAAATAATAAGATGAACGGATCGTTAATTTAATTAGTTATTAACTAGAATTATTTAACGGACGAAATGTAAACATAAAGGACTTAATGATAAAAAATGAGAAAATGATAAGTTTATTGGCTTGGGAGTTGTGGGCTTGTGTTTTTTGGGGCCCTGTTTAAACCTCAGCAAGAGGAGGTGGGAATTTGTTTCCCCTTTATAACAAATTCCCATTGCTATAAAAACAAATCAAGGCTCATTGGTTTTGATATATCTTTTGGTGGAAACCTAAAACCCTAAAACTTCTTTTTCTTTTCCACCTCTCTCTTGTTTAGTCAATTCGCTTCACCCAACCAAAGTGGGAAAACTCGATTTGATTTTAAACACTTAAAAGTAGTTAGGTTTTGCTATGTTTAATAAAAGAACTAGCATTCTAATTGAATCCTAACAAGACGTATGTACGAATCCAAAGAGAAGATCCATACTTTGATCATAATTGTTCTTGGATTTATTAATTTATAGATTATCTAAAAGGTAACTGTGTTTCTTTTATATTATTATCTTTAATTTATATGACTATAATGAATGAGCTTACGTTGCTATCTTCCCACTACTGCTCGTATTTCTTAATAGTTAATATGATCTTAAATGTCTACTAATTCCGAACAGTGGTATACAAGACCGGTCATAAAGATCTATAAATTACATAATGATTATCAGAACGTTTAAAAATTGCTAAAGGTTTTGATGTTTTGTCTTGATTTTTAATTGATGAACTTGTGTTCATAAACCCAATTAGGGTTAAAAAAATAAATTAACAAAACCCTAAGATGTATTAAATTTTTAATTGATGGATATCGTAGATTAATTGTTAATCAAGCGTATGTATTAATTTTTAATATGAATCATCATCGCTTTATTAAATGCGTTAATTTGATGAGATCCATGGTAATCTTGTAAGTGTAATCTCGGATGATGACATGTGATACATGATAATATGAATATATAAATAATTGTTAAGTGTTAAACATGCATAATTGATGATAAAAAATCGGATCTTGATGTGTATTAGTTAAATTTTACGTTTTTCGTGAGTGTTATGACACATGTTAGTAAAAAAATTCATAATAAATTCATCAGATATCGGAAAAAAAATTGAAATTTTTGTGGGTGGTCCACCGACTTCTATCTACACTTTGTAGTTTTTGAGCTAAGGCTACGAGAAGACTCTACTACACTCTGACTGGCTGAAGAAAAATTTAAATGTTTGGCGACAGTTTTATGCTATTTGTTGTTTAATTTAATCACATAATTTTAGTTTATCATCAATTGGTTATGCATGTTGTATATGATTAATGTGTTAATCGGATATATTTTTAGATTTGTTTATGTTTATATTGATTGCTTTTAGATAAATTATTAGTATTGTACATCAAAGCAAAGGGATTTTTCAAAAACAAATGTAAACATACTAAACGATTATCGAAATTAGATTTTTATTATGGATATCTAATGCAAAAAAGTCAAAAGTGGATTCGGCTTACATCCGAAAAAAAATCTTTCCATGATTAGACTAGCCATTCAAGTCTAAGTTGTTTTTATAAATTATAGTTTTATAAATTCATGATACAAAAGGATTTGCATGCTCTTTTACATGGTATTGACACTAAAAAAACTCAATAAGACCTTTAAACCAAGTCTTTTTGGCCATCCAACTAGAAAAACACTTGCACTTCTCTTCCATGATAGTGAGACCTATTCATTATAGTAAACCCAAGAGATTTAAAATACACTATAAGTTATGAGAACGTTTAAGTGCTATAAAATCACAGTTTTTGTTGGACCCCGACTTAATCAATTTAATGATAGGGTGATGACCTTAACTTGTGGCATATGATGGAAAAACATGCTCACTTTTTCACGTTTGAATGTTCACATGTGATGTACATAAAGTAGAGTCCCATAATGTAGGAGTTTGTATTGGATGCAATTATTAAACGTTAATTACCCTTTGAATAATCATCATCACTAGCAGATCAACTGATGCGGTGGAGTGGTTATGAGACCACGGTGGATCCTACTTTATCAAAATTATAATGCTTTAATTTATAAGCCATCGTAATTTAATTTTCTTTAATGAAAGTATTATTGAAAATACTAATGTGAACTTTTGTTTATTTGTAGATGCCACTCAACAATGCCCAAACCAAAACAAACAGTTCAAGCTTTCAGGTCAATGCTCGAGAAGCATCAACTTACTGGACCAAATTTTAATGAGTGGTTTTGCGTGCAGCTCAAACTTGTTGTGCCGTACTGAAAAATTTACAGGATTTTTTTTTAAACAACCTTGCACATGCACCTGCCTCAAGTGCTGATAATCAAGCTCTTGTTGATTGGAATGCTCTTTTTGATCGTCACAATGAAGTTGCTTGTTTGATGCTTAGAACTATGTCTCCAAAACTCTATCAATGCAATTTTAAAACAAATCTCCTCAAGAGATGAATACTAGAGCTTCCAAAATATATTGAAAACCCCGGGTGTGAACTTCCAAGAGTTGGTGAACATCGTTCCATTCATTACAGGCTTGAAGACAATCCATTAGTGATGACATGTTCTAATTGATGAGAAAAGCCATCTGGACCAATTGGCTACACTCAACAATGCTTTTCCTGATAAAGTGTCTATCAGTTTTATCTTGAATTCACTTTCAAGTGAATTTCAAGCTTTTATGCAAAATTACAATATGCAATCAATGGAGAAGACAATAAGTGAAGTTTATTTATTGCTTATTGAATTTGAGAAAAGCATTAAGAGGAACAAGCAGCAAATTATTGGTGCTTCCTCTACACCACATGTGATGGTGATTCAAAGTGGTAGAGTCCAGAAGAATAAACCGTAAGGTAAGGCTAAAGGGAAAGAAAAAGGTAAGGGTCTTAAAAACTCTTATCCTACTAAACTCAAAAAGCCTCAACCTTACAAGAAAGAGTGTCCGGTAAAAGATGGAAAATGTCACCACTGCAAAGAGAAAGGACATTGGAAAAGGAACTGTCCTTTGTATCTAGCTGAGTTGATGAAAAAGAAGAAAACTAGAGTTCAAAATGTTGCATCCACTTCTTCAGGTATTTATACTATTGAATTATTTGCATTTCCTAAAAATTCTAGTGTATGACAACTGATTATGGTTACTCACAATTTAAAGCAACAAACAGGACTTAGAGGCAAAGAGAGTTGAAGACGTGGTAAGACTCCCTACTTGTACGATAGAGCATGGCTGCGCGCGGAGTGAAGCTATTGGAAGTTTTGACTTAGTTTTACCGAATGGTTTAATTATTGTTTTAGACAATTGTCATTATGCAACCTCCTTATTACTAGTGGGTTTTTCAGTTTCATCGTTTGGTTAATAAGGTGTTTCTAACCCAATGTTTTAAACGGCTTTCGGATTATCAGTTTCAATGACATAATAAGATTTATTTTAATAGCTATTACGTTAATGGTATTATGAAATTGATATGTGTGATTCTACTTTACCAATTGTTAATTCAATATATTCTGTTAGCAATAAAAGAACCAAACCTAATTTGGATTCTTCTTATCTTTGGCATTGTCGTCTTGCACATAGAAACAAGAAACGTATTGAAAAGTTGCAACATGATGGACTTTTAAAACCTACGGATAATGAACCGTTTGATCAATGCGTATCCTGTATATCTGGTAAGATGACAAGAAAACCTTTTTCACATAAAACTAAGAAAGTTAAAGATGTACTTAGATTAATTCATATTGATGTTTGTGGTCCACTTAGACATGTGTTAAAGAAAGGTGCTAGTTACTTCATTACCTTTACTGATGATTATAGTCGTTATGGTTATGTGTTATTTACTAAGTCATAAACATGAAGTCTTTAAAACATTTAAGGTATTCAAGAATGAAGTTGAAAATCAACTCGGAAAGACTATTAAGGCCATACGATCAGATCGTGGTGGTGAATATATTAGTCAAGAATTTAAAGACTATCTAAAGGCTTATGGAATTGTTCAACAGCTTACACCTCCTTACTCGCCACAACATAATGGTGTTTCTGAGAGGCGTAATCGTACCTTGTTAAATATGGTTTGATCAATGATGAGTCTTACAACTTACGAGCCGTTACCTATTGGGATTAGCTCAGAGTCATTACAGCATTACGTAATATGGTTCCAATCAAGAAGGTAGACAAGACTCCATATGAACTATGGCATGGAAAAGTTCCTAACTTGTCTTACTTAAAGGTCTGAGGATGTGAGGCACATGTGAAACGTCACACGCCTGATAAACTTCAACAAATATCTGTTAAGTGATACTTCGTAGAGATACCCTTAAGAAACTAATGGGTTACATATTTCTACTACACACCTGAAAACAAATAGTTGTTGACGGTATGCAGATTTTCTTGAAAAGGATTTCAGTACATACAGAAAGGAGAGTGGGATAAACGTAGAATTCTAGATGATGAAGATATTTAACCTTCTGAAAACAACTAGCAACATCCTATTGAGAAGAAGAAAGGCTTCCTCGATTGTCTCTCAAGACGAGGATGTATGTTCCCTATCTAAGATCTGTAAGGTCACATAAAAGCTCCTTAATCGATTGTGTCTAAATGTTAGAGATCGATCCAGATCGATGTCCCTGTCAATATTAAAGTTGAAGAGCACATTTGTGGGGATCTATATGTACCTGCTCATTAAAAAGCAACTTTGATCGGACCCTAGAATTCCGAAAAGTGGCTTGTTGCTATGAACGAGGAAATGCAATCCATGAATGATAATAAAGTCTGGAAACTTGTAGTGCTTCCACCAAATGCAAAAGTTGTTAAAAGTAAGTGGATCTACAAGAAGAAGACAGATATGGATGGCAAGGTATACATTTATAAAGCTCGACTTGTTGCGGACAAGGGTTTTCAACTCAAACTTATGGTGTTGACTAAGGAGGAAACATTTTCACCTGTTGCCGACAAAAACTATTAAAATCTCATAGCTATTAGCGCGTACTATGACTATGAGATTTAGGAAATAGTACAAAACCAGCGTTCTTGAAATGGTTTCTTAGAAGAAAGAAATCTATAGGAACAACCTGAAGGTTTTTATTGTCTCCAATCATCCTAGTAAAGTTAGTTAAGCTCAAAGAATCCATTTATGGACTTTAAGCAACATCTAGGATCTGAATAAGAGATTTGATGAGGAAATCAAAAATTTTTGGTTTTCATCAAAATCCTTGATGACCAGTGTATATCAATAGGCTAAGTGGGAGTAACGTTATTTTCCTAATCTTATATGTTGATTGACAAATATTAATGGGACATATCATATACCAAGTCTTCAAAGTTAAGGACATACCCTAGGAAATGTTTTTCTAATGAAAATTTAGGAAAGCGCGTTTATTCTTTGGAATAAAAATCAATAAAGATAGATCAACAGGCGGTTGATTGGATAAAGTCAAATAGCTTATCTTGACAACAAATCCTTAAGGAGAGATATAGAATGGATAATTCAAAACGTGGTTACCATTCCAAGGCAAGTTGATCTTCATTTAAATAAATCTCATGGCTACAAACATTGCAGAGATGAAGCGTATGCAAAATGTTTCTTATTCTCGCTGTAGGATCATTATGTATGTTTTGAGGTGCACAAGAACCTGATGTGGCGTTTCGCTCGCAAAACATCACAATATAATTCAAACGAATGCCAAGTGAAGCACAACTGGACTTTGGAAAAATAAGTCTTAAGTATTTAAGAAATACTAAGACAACTTTTTTGAGAGAATGGTGTAATCCAGAAAGCAGAACTGTCAAGATCAATGTTATTGTGCAGCAGGATATCGCGACCGATAGAGATGACATGAAATCTCAAACTGGGTATGTCTTCGTTTTGAATGGCGGCGCAGTTGTATGGAAAAGCTCCAAACAAAGTACTACTGCACAACATGCCACAGAAGCTGAATATATAGCTGCAAAAGAAGCTATTTGGATAAGGAAGTTTATTGATGAACAAGGCGTAGTTTCCATCAATGATTATCCGATAAAGATAATTGTGACAATACTGGCTGGCAATTATCAATAGCCAAAGAATCAGGAATTCAGAAAGGCGCCAGACACTTTCAAAGAAAATATCATTATGTTCGTGAGTGCATTAAAACTGGCAAAATTGATATTGTTAAAGTTCATATAAATGAAAATCTAGTTGATCCGTTTATGAAAGCCTTAGGCCGGTTCCCAAAGCTATACTCGCCATGCTAAGAAGCATGGGGTACTTCGGTCCTGCAGTAGTTTCATGTAATCTGTATTTTAAGTATTTGATAAAGAATAATTGTCAAACAATGCTATTATGAATTGAAGTATTTGATCTGAATTTCGTTTTCCCTTATAAATTATTTGTCCCTAAATTTGGCATGTTTAATCATGACTAAAATAATATTCTAAATAGTCTATATCGATCAATTTATATGGGAATAAAATTGAATTGAAGACATAATTGAGTGTTTGGTATATTCGTAGAAAATTTAAAGAACGGTTCACCATCTCAAACACGATATTCAATAATTTTGCATGTTCGGACTTTCCCAACGCAAGTCACTTACTTTAAATAGATCGTCGTCATCAAGCGAACTTGTAAAATGATTACAGTTTTTACAAATCCCTTAGAACATTGAGATGCAAGTTAGTTTTATGAATGTGGATGGTACTTTTTTAATATACTTCTAAAACAAGCCCGTAACAAGGTAGCCATATGGAAAGACTATATCATAAGTAATCAGAAAATATATGATAAGGAAACTTGTAGTCAAGATAGAATTTGATCATTCAACTGGATTGAATATAATATGCTACTGGGCCCCTCGGTTAATTCATCAATAGTTTCTGGCCAGACCCAATGGTATCTGGATTTTGTCCCAATTAGATTTGGTAAACTTGATTTAATTATAAACGACGAGAAACAGATTGTTTAAATAGAATGACTATGATCCCTATCATTTTAGCATGACATTTTGAGAAACAAAGGGATGTAAATGAATAATCATTTAAATGTATTGGAAACAAACACTCAGAGAGTATCCGGAGCATTGGCGTCTTTTGGCTAACGCTAACCAATGTTACATATATTATATTATTTTACCATATCCAAGTGGGAGCTGAAAAGAATGTACACGAAAATAATATATGTCCGGACACTGCTACTCGGGCCTTTGGAGACGCACATCTAGCGTTTGGATTCAATTAATTATAAATTAATTAATTTATATTAATTAATTTAATATAATTGCTTGTAAATAAAAAAGATAACGGTCGTTAATTAATTAGTTACTTAACGGAAGATTATTATAACGTTCGGTTAAATGTTAACAAAAGACTTAATGTTAAATAATGAGAAAGAAGTTTTGCTTTTTAGGGTTTCATCAAAAATATATCAAAACAATGAGCCTTGATTTCGGCATGTTACATACAGGAAAGTTGTTATAATGCGAGAGCGAGCGAGTGACTCTCCTCACTATCCTCTCTCTTGGGAGTATAAACCCGGCGCCGCATGTGCGTATGACTCAACGTCATCACTCTCTCTTAGCACAGGGCCGAAGAGACGGTGTGCATTTGTGCGAGGGGGGGGGGATGTGGGTAATGTTAGGAGGGTGGGGGTTATGGTGGAAGCGCGGGTAGGGGGTGGGGAGGGGAGAGAGGGTGCTCTAGTGGTTCATATACTCTCTATATGTCTTAGCAATTGAGAGTGATGATGTGAGTAAATTTAAGTTGAGTATATAATGTATCTCTATCTAGGGTATGGTGATGTAGTTGTGGGTTTATATGATTTAAACACTATCTATCAATCTATCTCTCTATACACATTTCGCACGGGGGAGCTAGTGTGGTGTTTAGGGGTAAGTAGTATGATAAATAGGGTTTTTTAAATTAATTGATTTTATTTATGTGGTTAGAGTATAATCTAGCAAATGAAAAGATAATAGAGTGAGTAGTGTACAATATATAAATTTATATAATTTATATTTATATAAATGGGGTTAGATTAGGTAATGAAACATTAAAATTGTTGATTGTTATGTGTATTGATTTTTAAACAATACATGTTTCTCGGTTTGCAATAATTAAATCAAGATTACCAATCTAATCGGGACAAATCCAGATTACCATTAGGTCTGATTAATTAAGCGAGGGGCCCAATAGCATTATTATTTCAATCCAGTTGAATGAACAAATTCTATCTTGACTACAAGTATCTTATCATATATTTCTAAATACTTATGAATATAGTCTTTATGGCTACCTTGTTACGGGTAGTTTTAGAATATATTAAAAAGTCCCATCCACGGCACTCTACATAAAACAACTTGCATCCTCAAGTCCTAAGGATTTAGTAACGTAAATCCATTTACAAGTTCGCTTGATACGACGATCTATAAAGTAAGTGACTTGCGTTTGGGAGAATCGACATGCAAATCTATTGAATATCGTGTGAGATGGAGAACCGTTCTTTAAATATTCTACGAATATAACCAAACACTCAAATATGTCTTAATTCAATTATATTCCCATATAATTGATCGACATAGACTATTTAGAATAATATTTTATTCATGGATTAAACATGCAAAAATAGGACAAATAATTATAATGAAAACGAATCATATCAAATACTTCAATTCATAAATAACATTGTTTGACAATATTCTTTATCCAAATACTAAAAATACAGATTACATGAAAAGCTACTAGCAGTGACGAAGACCCATGCTTCTACATGTCGAGGTAACTTAGGACCGGTTAAAGAGGCTTTCATAAACGGATCAACAGAATTTTTTCCATTCTATAAGAAACTTTAACAATAATCAATGTTTTGCCAGTTTTAAAGCCACTCACGAACATAATGTATATTTTCTTTGAAAGTGTCTGGCGCCTTTCTGAATTTCCTGATTTCATGGCTATGAAAATGCAGCAGATTGTCCACAATTCTCGTTTATCGGAAATAATCATTGAAGGAACTACGCCAAGTTTCACAATAACTTCCTTATCCCAAATAGCTTCATTTGCAGCTAATATTCATGCTTCTGTGCATTTGTGCAGTAGTACTTATTGTTTGGAGACTTATCCATACAACGCGCCGCCATTCAAAACGAAGACATACCAGTTTGAGAATTTCCATGTCATCTCTATCGGTCCCTCGAATCCAGCATCCACCATAACATTAACTGTGCAGTTCCTGCTTCAGGATTACCACCATACTCCAAAACGTTGCTTTAGTATTTTCTTAAATACTTAAGAATATTTTTCACAACAGTCCAGTGAGCTTCACTAGGAATACTGTGAAATCAATCTTGTGATGTTTTTGCGCGAACGCCACATCAGTCTTTTGCACCTCACAACCTACATAATTATCCTAACCAGCCGAAGCATAAGGAACATATGCATACGATTCATCCTCTGCCAGATGTTGTAGCACATTGAGATTTATTTAAATGAAGATCAACTTGCATTGGAATGGAACCACGTTTTGAATTATCCATTCTATATCTCTTAAGGATTTTGTCAAGATAAGCATTTTGACTTAATCCAATCAACCGCCATATCCTTATCTTTATAGAATTTTATTCCTAGAACAAACGCCGCTTCTCTCTAATCTTTTCATATAGAAAAACACATTACCAGAAAGTCCTTAACTTTGAAGACTTGGTATATGATATCCCATAATATTATGTCATCAACATATAAGATTAAAAATAACGTATACACCCACAACCTTTTGATATACACAGGCTCCATCAAGGATTTTTGATGAAAACCAAACTTTTTGATTCCTCATCAAATCTCTGTATTCCAGCTCCTAGATGCTTGCTACAAAGTCCATAAATGGATCTTGAAGCTTACATACTTTACTAGGATGATTAGGATCAATAAAACCTTCAGGTTGTTCCATATAGATTTCTTCTTCTAAGAAACCATTCAAGAACGCGGTTTTGTCTATTTCCTAAATCTCATAGTCATAGTACGCCGCTATAGCTATGAGATTTCTAATAGCTCTTATGTCGGCAACAGGTGAAAATGTTTCCTCATAGTCAACACCATAAGTTTGAGTGAAACCCTTTGCAACAAAAAGTCGAGCTTTAAAAATAAATGTATACCTTGCCATCCAACAGTCTTCTTCTTGTAGATCCACTTACTTTAACAACTTTGCATTTGGTGGAAGCAACTAACAAGTTTCCCAGACTTTATTATCATTCATGGATTGCATTTCCTCGGTCATAGCAACAAGCCACTTTTCGAATTCAGGGTCCGATAAAGTTGCTTTATAATTAGCAGGTTCATTAAGATCCCCTAAACTGTGCTCTTCAACTTTAATATTGAAGGACAGTCGATCTGGATCGATCTCTACATTTAGACACAATCGATCAGGAGCTTTATGTGTCCTTACAGATCTACGAACGGGAACAACATCCTCTTCTTGAGAGACAATCGGGGCAAGACTTTCTTCCTTAATAGGATGTTCGCTAGTGTTTTTAGAAGGTAAAATATCTTCATCATCTAATTCACTTTCCCCACAACTCCTTTTGAAGTATGAAATTCCTGTTTCCAAGAAATCTGCATACCTCTCAACAACTATTTTGTTTTCAGGTGGGTAGTAGAAATAGTAACCCATAGTTTCCTTAGGGTATCCTACGAAGATACACTTAACAGATCTTTGTTGAAGTTTATCAGGCGTGTGACGTTTCACATGTGCCTCACATCCCCAGACCTTTAAGTAAGACAAGTTAAGTAAGTTTTTCCTTGCCAAAGTTCACGATGGAGTCTGTCTTACCTTCTTGGATTGTAACCAATATAAGAATCGTGTAACTGACTCTAGAGCATAATCCCAAAAGGATAACGGCTAAGTTGTAAGACTCATCATTGATCAAACCATATTTAACAAGGTACGATTACGCCTCTCAGAAACACCATTAGATGTGGCGAGTAAGGAGGTGTAAGCTGTTGAACAATTCCATAAGCCTTTAGATAGTCTTTAAATTCTTGACTAATATATTCACCACCACGATCTGATCGTATGGCCTTAATAGTCTTTCTGAGTTGATTTTCAACTTCATTCTTGAATACCTTAAATGTTTCAAAGACTTCATGTTTATGCTTAAGTAAATAAACATAACCATAACGACTATAATCATCAGTAAAGGTAATGAAGTAACTAGCACCTTTCTTTAACACATGTCTAAGTGGACCACAAACATCAATATGAATTAATCCAAGTACATCTTTAACTTTCTTAGTTTTATGTGAAAAAGGTTTTCTTGTCATCTTACCAGATATACAGGATACGCATTGATCAAACGGTTCATTATCCGTAGGTTTTAAAAGTCCATCATGTTGCAACTTTTCAATACGTTTCTTGTTTATATGTGCAAGACGACAATGCCAAAGATAAGAAGAATCCAAATTAGGTTTGGTTCTTTTATTGCTAACAGAATATATTGAATTAACAATTGGTAAAGTAGAATCACACATATCAATTTCATAAATACCATTAACAGTAATAGCATTAAAATAAATCATATTATTCATTGAAACTGATAATCCGAAATCCGGAAAACATTGGGTAAAACCCTTATTAACAACGAGAAACAGAAACAACACCCCTAGTAATTAGAAGGTGCATAAAACAAATTTGTCTAAAACAATAATTAAACATTGGTAAAACTAAGTCAAAAACTTCCAATCGCTTCCAATTCCGCCGCAGACCATTTGCTCACGAACAAGGTAGAGACTACCACGCTTCAACTCTTTGCTCCTCTAAGTCCCTGTTTTTGTGTTCCAAATGTGAGTACCATAATCCAGTGTCATACAACCTAGAAATTTTTAGGAAATGAAAAACAAATTAATTCAATAGTATAAATACCTGAAGAAGTGGATGCAACATTTTGACCTCTAGTTTTCTTCTTTTTCATCAACTCAGCTAGATACAAAGGACAGTTCCTTTTCCAATGTCCTTCCTCTTTGCAGTGGTGACATTTTCCATCTTTTGCCGGACGCTCTTTCTTGTAAGGTTGAGGCTTTTTGGGTTTAGTAGGATAAGAGTTTTTAAGACCCTTACCTTTCTCTTTCCCTTTAGCCTTACCTTACGGTTTATTCTTCTGGACTCTACCACTTTGAATCACCATCACATGTGGTGTAGAGGAAGCACCAACAATTTGCTGCTTGTTCCTCTTAATGCTTTTCTCAAATTCAATAAGCAATGAAATAAACTTCACTACTTGTCTTCGCCATTGAGATTGCATAATTTTAATTTTGCATAAAAGCTTGAAATTCACTTGAAAGTGAATTCAAGATAAAACTGATAGACACTTTTACCTCAGGAAAAGCATAGTTGAGTGTAGCCAATTGATCCAGATAGCTTTTCATCAATAGAACATGATCGCTAACGGATTGTCCTTCAGCCTGCTTACATGAATGGAACATGTTCACCAACTCTTGGAGTTCAACACCCGGAGGTTTTCCATACATCTTTTGGAGCTCAGTAAATCAATCTCTTAAGGAGATTTGTTTTCAAATTGCTGATAGAGTTTTGGAGACATAGTTCTAAGCATCAAACAAAGCAACTTCATAGTGACTAAAAAAAAAAAAAAAGATCAAAAAGAGCCATTCACCAATCAACAAGAGCTAGATTATCAGCACTTGAGGCTGGTGCATGTGGCAAGGTGTTTAAAAAAACATCCTGTATTTATCAGTACGCAAACAAGTTTGAGCGCACGCAACCCACTCATTAAAATTTTGGCCCATACGTTGATGCTCTCTCAACATTGGACCAGAAACTGGAACGTTTGTTTTGTTTGGCATTTGAGTGCCATCTACAAAATAAACAAAGTTCACATTAGTATTTTCAATAATACTTCTTAAAGAAAATTAAAAACTCATGCTTTAAAATAAAGCATTACTTATTGATATGGCTAGATCCACCTTGACATAACCACCACCGCATCAGTTTGATCTGCTAGTGATGATGATTTATTCAAAGGTAATTAACGTTTTAATATTGGCATCCCAATAACAACTCCAACAATAATGGGACTCTACTTTTAAATTACATCAACATGAGAACATTCAAAACGTGAAAAAAGTGAGCATGTTTATCCCCTCATATGCACAGTAAAGGTCTCACCTATCTTAACTTGATTAAGTCGAGTCCCAACAAAAACTGTGATTAAATAGCACTTAACGTCACACGTAATAAGTGTAATTAGTATCACCTTGGTTTACAAAAACCATGAATAGCTCAACTAGTCATGGAAGAGTAATTTGGGAGCAAGTGTTTTTCTATTGGATGGCAAAAGACTTGGTATTAAAAGGTATAGATTTTTTTCGTGTCAAAACCAAGTACAAAGAGCATGCAACATCTTTTGTATCATGATTTTATAAAAACTATAATTTATACAAACACATAATGGACTAATAAATGGCTAGACCTAATCATGGGCATATTTTATAAGCGGATGTAAGCCGAATCCACTTTTGACTTTTTTGCATTATATACTCCATAATAAATCTAATTCGATAATCTATAGTCACATGTTTTACATTTGTTTTATTGAAAACCCTTTGCTTTGATGTACAATACATCATAATTTATCAAAACAACAAATAAACATAAAAACTTAAGAACATAAATCCGATTAACACATTAATCACATACCACATCACAACCAATTGATGATAACCTACAAAATCTATGTGATTTAAATAAAAAACACATAGCATAAAACTGTCAAAACAATTTAAATTACTTTCAGGCCACTCCAAGTGTAAGCAAGTCTTCTCGAGCCTTAGCTCAAAACTACTAAGTTGAGTAAGTCGTGACCACACTCACAAAAATTTCAATTTTTTTTCTGATATCTATGAATTTATTATGAATTTTTTTACTAACATGTGTCATAACACTCACGAAAAACGTAAAATTTAACTAATACACTAAGATCCAATTTTTTAATCATCATAAAATGCATGTTTAACACTTAACAATTATTATATATTCATATATCATATATCACATGTCATCATCCATGATAAACTTACAAGATTCACCATGGATCTCATCAAATTAACATTTAATAACGAGAAATTCATATTAACAATTAATACATATCCGCTTATTAAACAATTAATCTACGCTATCCATCAATTAAAAATTTACATACATCTTAGGGTTTTTGTCTAATTAATTTTATTAACCCTAATAGGGTATTATGAACACAAGATCATCAATACAAAAAATCAAGACACATCAAAAACCAAGCAATATTTAAAACGTTCTTGATAACAATTAATAATTTATGATCAATATGACCGGCTCTGTATACCACTGTTGGTATTAGAAGACATTAAGATTCAAATTAAATAATAATAAAATACGAGCACGTAGTGGAAGACTAGCACGTAAGATCATTCATATAGTCATATAAATTAACATAATAATAATAAAAGAAAAACGTACCTTTTAGAAAATCTTAAATTAATAAATCAAGAACAATATAAGATCAAAGTATGATCTCTCTTTGGATTCGTACATACGTTTGTTAGCGATTCAATTAGAATGCTAGTTCTTTTATAAACAAATAGCAAAACAACTTACTTTAAGTTGATTAATCAAATCGGTTTTCCCACTTGGTTGGGTGAAGCCGATTGACTCAACAAGAGAGAAGGGGAAAAGAAAAGAAGTTTTGGTTTTAGGGTTTCACCAAAAGATATATCAAAACAATGAGCCTTGATTTGTTTATATAGGCATAGGGAATTTGTTATAAGGAAACAAATTCCCACCTCCTCTTGTTGAGGTATAACCGGCCCCAAACACAAGCCCACAACCCAAGCCAAAACTTTCATTTTCTCATTTTAACATAAGTCCTTTTATGTACCAAATAACGACCGGTAAATAAATTCTGTAAATAACTTAATAATATAACGACCGTTTATCTTATTATTTACACAATTAATTAAATTAATTAATATAAATAAATAATAATAAATTAATTAATTATATTTATTGAATCCAAACACTATCGTGTGCGTCTCCAAAGGCCCGAGTCGCATTCTGTACATATATTATTTACGTGTACATTCTTTCACTTGCATCCTTAATTCCTTACCATTATATATAGTATTTACAAACACATGTGACATGATGTAGAAATCACATAAACAAATTTGACTCGGGTTAAAAGTGATTGTATGTTACGAATTTTATTTTTGTGAAAGATGAATAGTTTTGCTATCTCTGGCAATAAGGTGATAATTATTTCGTTTAAGCCATGTTTCACCAAAATATACGTATACTTTTATCTTCATAAAATTTTAATATGTTAGTTTTATCTCAACATTTTTGGCCGATCTCGTTTGTAAATATTTAGACCATAACTGGTATATCCTTTTTTTTTTTTTTTTTTTTTTTTTTTTTTTTTTTTTATTTATTTTTTATTTTTTTTTTTTTTTTCTTTTTTTTTTTTAATCTGTAAATAAAAACTACTTTGTTAAAATATAACCCGGATAAATTTAAGCCGAACCCGTTTGTATATATTTTGACCCATTCCCACGTGTACTAAATAAAAAGTGAGTTCTTGACGTAAGCAAGAGTTGTATAAAACCCATATATCTATAATCTATCTATAATATTTAAAGATTGAGTCTCATACCATTAATGCCAAGTCTGAATACTACCAAATACCAAATCTTAAATCTATGTTTCTTTTTTGTCTAACTTTTTAACTCTAAAATTGAAGCCTAAACTACAATATTAATATATGTGCTTTTACGAGGAAATATTAGTTGTCTAAAAAACTTGAGTTTTAGACATTACACGTCAGGGGGTTTTTTTTTTTTTTGAGGGGGGGGGGGGGGGGAGGAGTTTGGGGGGGGGGGGGGGGGGGGGGGGGGGGGGGGGGGGGGGGGGGGGGGGGGGGGGGGGGGGGGGGGGGGGGGGGGGGGGGGGAAAAGGGGGGGGGGGGGGGGGGGCGTTCAATTACATGTACGACACACTTATACTTCCCCAACTCACAGAACCGTACGCAGATTCAACATTAGATACACTAATTAAACGTAACAAATCATGTCATGAACATTAAAGAGTCATACCAGACAAACACAAAAGTGCTTAGCCTTCTATAACAAAAGATAAACAACCGATAATCTAGTTTAAAAGATTAAACATATAGTAATAATGATCAAACCGATAACTTAGAATGTTTATGATGCGTAAAGTCTTTCCAATCATATATCACACACTGAAAATCGATTTTATAAAATTTTAACAAGTTCGTTTAATAAACTCTATAACACATGTGTTAAAAATCAACATAAGATTGAAATCACGTGTGGTAAAAATCAAAAATTGATTTAATTGCATTATCCAAAATTTGACAACTTAACGCCCTAATATATAATAAAAATATAATGTGTTTATATAAGTTCGAAGCTATTAAATGTACTATTTTACAGAACAAAAAAGTGGTGAAACATTATGGTAATTTTGTAGAAAGAAGTTATGTTCTTTAAAAATGTTTTAGAAATCGAACATTAAATTGTTTCTCAATCACAAGTGATTTTCTCTTGCAATTTTCAACAACAAAAAAAAAAGAAAAGGACAAAGACGAAAATACATGAAAATAATGAAAAAAAATAAATATTTGTCGAAAATAAGTATCACATGACCCGACACGGAAAGGTAATTAAGTGACGTCGTTGATAATAATTATTTTTTGTTAAACGAATTAAAAAATTTAATTTTTTGGAAAAAGAATTGGTGACAGTAGTATTTTAAATATTTAATAATGCAAAAATATTGGCTAGGATTGATCTTTAAGGTGTGTTTGTTGAAACTAGCGGTTACAGTTAGCAGTACGAATCAGTAGCAGTTAGCAGTAAGCAGGTAGCAGTAGCAGTTTAATCTATAAAAGTGTTTGGTAGTGTACATGTAACTGTAATTTTAATGCGTAAAATGACGTAATGCTAAATGTTAAAGGGTAAATGCTGATTCAAAGAGAATTGAGAAACTAGCGGATTTAAAATTTAATATATGATAACGCTTTTTCTATCGAATTTTATAATAATAATGATAAATGTTAAATGCTAAGTGCTCTAAAATGCTCTCAAAAACTTTTTGCCAAACATACTCTTAGTATGCCGAATTTTTTAATATATAAATAATCTTTCTTCCTTTTTTATACAATAAAAGATTTAAAGTCAATTGGTCCGTATTCAAAATAAAAAGGTTTAAAAGTTAATCAGTTTGTATTCAAGAAAGAGTTAATTGTATAAATGGTCCCTGTGGTCGTCTGGATTTAACGAAAATAGTCCCTTAAATTTTTTTAAAAGATAAATGTCCTCATGTGTGAACTAAAACCGGGCTTTGGTCTCTGTGGTAAGAGGATTCATAACGGTTTTGGTCCTCATGATCCATAACGGATTTGGTCCCGATAGGGACCAAACCCGTTATGTTTCACAACCATGGGGACCATTTTCGTTAAAAAAAAGTTTGAGGGACCATTTTCGTTAAATCCGAAGAACCACAGGGACCCATTTATGCAATTAACTCATCAAGAAAAAAAACCATGTTAGTCTCTCGTCTAAAAATTATATTGTATTATATATTTTTTTTGAGATGTTTTAAACACAAGTATCCGCCCGCGCAAACCTGCCGCAGGACGAAGTCGAATGTGATTATGTATAATTTGAGCATGAAGTCACCCTTATTTTGCAACGCATTACAAACACCCGTTTGTAAAGACTCAAGCACCCCTAAAGGTTGCAACTTTTGAGCAGCCCTAAACACCCCTGAAAACATAGCAAGTCAATAGTAGAAAAGAATGCATCAAAAGCACAATTTACAGACTACTCAATGTTTGTGCTAACATATAGCCTCATCAATAATTGGTGGCGAGGGAACGTGTGTACAAAAGGATTGTTTATAACTACCTTTATGCAGGTCTTTAACATCATGGTAACCTGGTGGGACAACCTTTTTACGTGGTGATCGAGTATATTTGAGCTTCACTTTCACGTTGTATTTCCTTGCATCATTCTCGTGGATGATCTGCAAATGATATCGAACCGCTTATTACAAATCTGCTTATAATCTGTTATTGCTAAGAGGCGTAAGCAAGATTATAGCCACGATACCAAACACCCTCACATAAGGTAGATTCCAGATTTTTAGTTGTTTTTTTAATGGCCAAAGTTATGTAGTTATATTCTCAAATGATATAAATAAATAAAGCATTACTGTTTCGACCCGTGCATACAAATTAACCGGTATTTACCCTTTTACCAAACCTGTCCATGTTGCCATTGTTTCAGCCTCGAGTAAAGCTGCTGAACTTTTTCGTAACTCGACAACCCTACCAATTTTCCACCTCCAACCAAGTTAATATATATATATAAGTAGGAAGTAAACCCCGTGGATAAATTTGCCAAAAGGTCGGAAACCATGGTTACCCCCCAAAAAAAGTAGACATACCTTTTTTTTCAGGTGCAACCAACTTTTTGCTAGCTCCAATCGTCGGGTGTAACATGCACAACACAAAGCGATTGTTCACGTCTAAAAGAAGCTAAGGTGGTAGCTAATACTATTGAGTTAGACAAAAAGTGACAATGGACTGTTCGCTTAAACTTCATAGGAATGTCTTAATCTCTCCGTCACTCAAAAGTACCAAATCTCTGTCGTTGCCGCTAAATCACTCGATCTCATACCTCTTTATTGTCGTCGCATAATGAGGGTACATTTGTAATTATATAAAGAAATTAGTAATACCCTTATCTCCTAATCGTAACTATAATTACAAAGTCGGATAAAAATATAAAAAAGGGATCTGATCCAAGATGGTGGTTGCAAGATGCTAACCCACTCTGAGATCATTACAATTAAAAAACAACATTATGTGCCATGTAATAGAATCAAACAACAACTGACTCGGCATATGGCTTAAATGTAACAATCCGCATTTTCATATCATTTTACGTCAATAAATATCAAACTATTTATTTTAAACATTTACGCGTTTACTTTTAATTTCAACCGTTTAGTTAAATCGGGTAAACTAAAAATCAACATTCAACGTAAACCGCCATCAAACAAATAAAAGTTCACGTCAAGCAAGTGTTATATAATTATTACGAAGATAATTTATAACTGTTCATATTTTATTTTTATTGGTTACGTAAAACGTTTACGTTTCGCAATACAATATATTTTTTCACGCATGTAAACCCATAAACCCATCTATACTTCAACAAATACCCACCATTATACCCAATACCCAAAAATTTAATCATTTCTACACAAATTAAATATCATGGCCGGTTACGCAACTAATAAACATAAGAAAGATATACAAAATACCACTTTGTAATCACCATGTGCTTAAGTACCATTTTCTTACATACAACATAGGGAAGAGAAGAGCACCATACACCTATTGTACCATTACCACTAAACCACTCCTAAATCCCTAGTTTCATAACATGGTTTATGTATTACTTGCACTATAAAAGGAGGTATAACGCAAGACTTATTCACACACATCTACTTGCAAAAATCAAACCTATTTCCCTTGTTTTCTATCCTCAACTCACGGCTCAATATTAACACCAAGATTGATCCATAGTTTTTATTTTAACAACCATACAAGTATACAAGTATTATTAGTGTTACTATATAAGGTATATCAAGGTTATTTCAAGACTTGGGTTTCATAGGATCTAGGGATTGTCAAGAGTGAAAAACTAGGGTTTTTAATAAAAAAAAAAAAAAAGAATTTCGGGCTGAAGAACTAGATTAGATTATGTTCATCATCTTCATTCATTCACTTAAGGTCCATTATAATCTCTAATCATTTATAATCATTACATTTTCAAATTTATATAATTGTTATATTGTTTATTCACCACCTAGCAATTATTTTATAAAGTTTATAAATATTACAAGACTATACATATTCAAGTAAACACATGTTCATCTAAAAATATATTGGCAAGCAGAAACACATTATATAATATCATACAAGTGTTTGGTTTTAATTATATTAATTATAGGTTGAGGTAAATATTGATGAAGACCATTTTTCTTTTGGCGGCTTTTGATTATAGTTTTAATGGACATAAATGTGAGGAGATAAAATAGTACATAAAATGTGTTAAAAATTAAAATTAGAGAACTTATAAATAATATAAAAACTATGCCAAAAGTTTATAAAACAAGTTTTATAAAACATTAATTCGGACAGTTTATATAATTAGTGTAAATACGATTTTTTATAAAATATTTATACCTAAGATTTAAATAGTACATTTCATAAGGATTCCGTGCATATAAGGAACTTGAAAAATAGAGCTATAACGAAGGAGTTATGAATTTTACTAGATTACGATAATTAAACATATAAAATTGTTTTTAATAAAATTAATTTAATAAAAACAAGTTACTGTTTCAAATCTGATAAAAATGTATAATATTTGTTTGTAAGATCATCTCAGTTAATAGGAAACCGTGGGTATAAAGAACACCAAAAACGGAATTAAAACGAAAGAGATACGATTTTTGCAAGATTAAATACATAAAAAATATTTTTATAAAAACAGTTTGATGTTATTGTTTCGGTACAGATTTTATAAAAATATGTGACTATTTTATTTTGATAGATTATCTCGTCATGATTTCGTACATATAAAGAACATGTAAAACGGAGCTAAAACGAGTAAATTATGAATTTATAAAGATTTAAGTACACTATTTTTATTTTCTGCATTTACATAAAATTTACTAAAGCTGTTAGAAAATATAAAACAGAGGTTTACGAGTGTTTTCGGGTCCGTTTGGGCTATAAAAACATTAAGAAACAATGTAGTACTACATATATAATATTTATACATGTTTTTAACTTTATAAATATTATTTTCTAAAACAATTAAACTATTTATATAATATTATTTTATAAACAATAAAAATATTAAATCAAGAATTATTAACAAATAATCAATTATTGGACAAGGATAATATTTTTACAGATCAAATATTTGGACACTTATTTATCAAGCACGATTTAAATATTGTTTCAACTTCTATAAATTAAACAAAGACTATTAGGTGGTGATATAACTCTATAATTTATAATGTTGTATTTATATTAAATACCCTATACTCATACGGCCTATAATTAATTAGGTTGCATTCCGGATCGTTTGTGACGATTACTTTGTTGATTTTGCGATAATCACTACTTTCACTAGAGGTGAGTTTATAGCCCCATTTTCACTTGTTTTACAAATACTTTACAAATCTCGGGGGAGAATACATGCTCATTACAAACTCGTTTACAAATTCGATTACATATTCATTTACATATCTCGCGGAGGGATACATTGCTCATTTTATAAAAGGACACAAGTACAACACTTCTCATTGTTACATTAATTACGTAGCGTGCCTAAGTAACAAGAACCCACACTGCCCATTATCATGAACTGATAATTTACATTGTAAGCGCGAGTGTGTTTATAAATTAGATCTAATTATGGGATTGACAACCCCGTTACGTGAAGTAGCGCTCACTGGTTCGACGGATTGAACTAACAGACGTATATCATGTCGGATTTAGGATGTTACGGGTTGACATCTACACGGGGCATTCACTGACAATAAATTGCATTACATACATTCGTAAACATCAGTTTTCATGATCTATATGCAGACCGTAATTACATTTTTATGATAGTGTATGTGTTACTGTAACACCCCCAAAAATGGGTCACAGCGAAATAAGGATCCTGGGCGAGTTCCTTCAAGGTACAACAGCACAAGATTATATATAAGACGACACAAAAAGTCGTCTTAATCGATACATTGGATTTAATTAAAAGACATAATTACCAAAAGCATAAAGCTTAACTTGTTCCTTGTATTAATAGGTTACAAAAGACAGACAGAAACATTTCGCTAACAATATTATGACACATACATCTTTAAGTGATGCAATCCAAAAGTGTTAATCCAAGCATCCTTGGCACCTCGGTCCATTGACCTCATAAAAACAATGCTTAAAAACGTCAACAAAAAATATTGGTGAATTCATAGGTTTATGTAAATTAAATTAAGGCAGGACCGATCAAACTTTCCGAGATGTTACAACATAATGCCAACAATCACAAAACCGAGACTTACTGGTGCACAAATCCATGACACTGAAGCTCAACAAATATTGCTATTTTTAGCATTATTTTGCCCGTCGATGTTTGTAACACCGTCAACATCCAAGACCACATGTCAACTGTTCGTTCCCGGGAACTTAATCACCCAAACGGGAGGTTAATCCCAATAGATCATTTATAAACATTCGCGCTCACATAATTGTAATTACAACTACACATCTAAAAGCAATTGACAATTCATGATAAATGGGCTCAGGAGGGTTATCGCTACTTAGGCAAACACATAAACAATAAATTATCTAAAAACACTTTGCGTCCAAGTTTATTATAACAGAAGCATGTTTTCACCCCAAATTGTAAATCATAAAAACCGGTAAAAGTGGGGCTAAGAAACTCACCTTGAGTTCTATAATCAAATATCACAGATATTGCGTCACCGCAACTCTCATACCCATCCGAAAGAGCCTCAATATAAACACCCCTAGTTTTATAGCACTTTGATAACCACGTAATATTCTATATAGCACAATCACCATCTAAATGTTTGAGTGAAAACATATTTATAATTGTAAAACATTTATAAATATCTAGAATACAGAAATAATAGTTATTCCTGGTAGGGTATTAGTTACTCCTGGTAGTGTTGTTACTACTGGTAGTGTTGTTACTACTGGTAGTGTTGTTACTACTGGTAGTGCTGTTACTACGGGTAGTGTTGTTACTACTGGTAGTGTTTTAGTTTATTTTCTAAGTCTGACCCGACTATAATGACCCACTAAATCACATTTTCATGACTCGGGTTCTAAATGAATTTATGCGAAACGATATTTTGAACAACTTTCCAGTTTTGTCCGAGACCCGAAACTCGACCGAAATGGGCGAAAAAGCACTCGCATCAGATCTGATACAGTGTATTAATTACCAAAAAGCCAGATTTTGCCCCCGCCTTACGACCCGTTATCACTCGCTTTTAGACTTAAAGAACCTCGCGGGGAAGTAAAACGACCTTCCGAACGACTTTCATGTTTCTCGAAAGTGCCGCAAATACCATCTTAAAATCCTGACAGAAACCACTAACTTAACAAATGCTGTATTTTTATACCTCGAATATATACCTCGTTTTCGCTCTAACGTTTTCGTTATAAATCCGTTTGACAAGTTTCTTACCTTTTCAGAATCGTCATGAGGCGTATTATTTTTATATGAGGTTAAACCCACTGTATGAAATTCGAATTAACACAGCCCTTTAATTATCAAAATGTATTCATTTATAAAAAGCTGTTTTTATTAACTTTATAAACCCTAATTTATACTTAAACATGTTTATACTTAAACCATATGTTAAAACACTTATACATCCCTTTTAACATAATATTATTATCCATATGACATGTAAATAAGTGTACAAAACCATGATCATAAGTAAATATTCATTTTACATATTCAAAAGTACCCTAAATGGTGATTTAGCTTAATATAACATATGAACACATAAAATCTTAGTTATGAAATGATTAAGCTTTATATATAACCTTGTGTGGATGAGTAGAGATGAGAATAACAATCACACCCTTGTGATTAACAACCTTGACTTGAAAATATAAGGTGAAAACCTTAATTTTTTTTTTCCCAAGAAACTCTTTCTTCCTTTTCTGATTCCTTCCTATGCAAATGGTTAACCAACTCTTGAAACCTTCTTAGAATACCTAGATATGATGTATGTTATGACTTGTAAAATAATAAAAATTCAGCTATGTATTAGTTGACAGGGATTTGAGCCGTGGCATGTATAAGAGAAATGGGAGAGTTTTTGTGATTTTTGTATAATGAAATGAAGAGTGTGAGTCCTTGGCTCATCACAAGCATGTATTTAACATACTACTTGGAATATAATTTGAATATTATGGAAAGGGTTGTATAGATTGTAGAAAAATTTTGTATGGTTTGATTATGATGGCTTATATATGCCGTGGGTTTTAGAGCATAGAAAAGAGAAAGAAAATGAATTTTGTTAAGTAAAGAGTGTAAGTAAACTTCACTTATGTATGCATGCTATATATAGGAAGGAAAATATCTTACTAACCTAACCATAGTTACTTTCTAACCCTTGCTCAAGGTTAAATAGTCAAGTTGACCATGGTGTAAGAGTTAAATATCTAGATATTTCTTAAATATCTAGATATTATGGACAAGTTGCTAAAACTTGGTCCTATCCTCAAAATTTCGGCACACATATATATATGTGATGTTATTTTGATTATTTTGGGTATTGGGTATAATCGTGGGTATTCGTTTAGGCGTAGTTAGGTTTTGGAACTTCCGGGAATGCCTAAACGCATTTTATCGTGAAACGTAAGCATTTTACGTAACCAATAAAAATATGATGAACAAAGTTAATAATTATCCTCTAAATAATCATATAACACTTGTTAGATATAAACTTTTAATTGTTTAATGCCCGTTTACATTGTATGATCATTTTCAGTTTACGCGATTTAGCTTAACGATTATGATTTAAAAGCAAACGCGTAAAACCCTAAAAATAATTAGTGGATTAAATAATGTCATACAATGACCTAAAACACGAGGTGTTATAGTCTCCCCCCGTTAAATGAGCCTTGTCCTCAAGGCTTAAGACGCGGCATTTGATGATGGTGCGGTCTTGGTGAAGAGGTGGGGATATTTCTTCCTGAATTGATCTTCGCTTCAACCGTTTAACTTCACGATCTGTGATCTCTATAGGTTCCTCGACAAACTGAAGCTTGTCATCAAAATGAAGTCCATCCAACGGAACGGCTAAGGGTTCGTCGGCATGACACTTCTTTAAGTTGGACACGTGAAATGTATTATGAACTCTGCTCAGCTCCTCAGGAAGCTCGAGCTTGTA
>BQNB010043510.1:2590-45471 GCA_026074375.1 Tanacetum coccineum | reverse complement strand
CATCTTAATCCTTTCTCTTGTCTTTATCCTTCTGACAGTAGAAACTCTTCTAACAGTTGTAATCTTTCAGCAGTTGTAAGCAGCAGCATTAACTTTTATACCAGCAGTACTAACTGTGTACAAGAAGTAGTAACTACTTAGAATATTTTCTTCATTCTTCATCAGCAGTACTAACATATACTAGCAGTACTAAGTTACACTAACAGTAGTAACTTGTATACTAGCAGTATTACTACTTAGTAGTATTTCTTCTAAGTCTCTGAGCAGTCTTAACTTCCATTAGTAGTAGTAATATATACTAGCAGTAGTAACTCTAACCTTAGCAACAGTTACTTCCAAACAGCATCAAGAAACTTTTAATCCTAACGGGCTCTAACATTTTAGTAGGATGTAAAGAATACTTTTCAATAATAATCCAAAATCAACCGGAAAATCACGAAAACCGCGAAAAAATAGGCTCAGAAGGGTGTACTAGGGGTATCTTGCACTAAAGATAAGTGCGTAGAAAGTGTCATGAATAAGAAAAAGTATTGATTATTTTGTATGAATTGGTTATATATTATTTAGTTTGTTTTAGTTAGTTTTATTATATAAATGTTGTAATTAGTCTTAATGGGCCCAATAAGAAGGACTAGCCTATTAAGCTAAGTAATTAGAGAATAAGTGTACGGTTTAGTCAACACTATAAATACCTCCCTTACTAGAAAGGAGGTAAGTGAATTCATTATAATCTTGTAAACTTCCTTATTTTCTCTCTAATCAATTTCACTTCATTTCATTCTTACACTTCTCTCACAAATTCTTTTCAAGCTAAAACCTTCCTAATATGTGTGATACAAGAACTTAAGTAACCTAACAAGTGGTATCATTCACCAATAGAGGATTAATAGTGATAGTTTGTGGGATCAAACACACGGTTCGATCAAATTCAGGTTCATACAATTCGATTTACGTATTGACTTGGTGATCGGATTGAGTTTAGTGATGTTGTGTTTATTCGATCGAAACACCGTTTGTTTGTGATAGGTTTCGAATTCATTCGGTTAAATTTGGATTGGATTCAGTTGTAATTTGGTATTAAGATCGTGTTATTCGTAGTTTCGGTAAAGTTATTTAGACTTTTAAAGCGTATTTCTTTGAAAATTTGGCGGGAAAACATGGATTTATGCTTAATTCTGTTGAAAAATGGTTTTTTAACAGGTTCGGTTAGGATAATAGAAGATTTGGTGGAAAAAATGTTTTAACCGAGTGTTGTTATATTCAGTTTTCTGAATTCGGTTTGAAACTGCTTTAACCGAGTATCGTAAATTCGGTTTACTAAGGATTCGGTTGTAAAACTGTTCCAACCAAATATTGTAGATTCGGTTATCTAACTGCCTCAACCGAGTTTAGCTGATTCATTTAATATAAGTATTGTAGATTCGGTTAACAAGTCATTTCTAATTCGGTCCTTAGTTGTATCTGGATTTGGTTGACATATTCGGTTACATGATTCGATTATACTTTGATATTTAGAGTTTTGGTTAGGCTTAGCAGATTCAATTAGTGGGCTTGACTAATTCGGTTAACAAATTCGGTTAATGTGGGCCTGGCAGATTTGGTTATTGGTCTTAATAAGATTCGGTTGTTGGGGTGTGATAGATTAGGTTAGGCTTTATAAATTCGTTTGGGCTTAGCTGATTCGGTTATTGGGCTTAGCAAATTCGGTTATTGGGCTTGATTAGAATCGATTAGTGGGTTGTCCAGGTTCGGTTAATCTACTTACATATTCGGTTAGGCTTATTATTGATTCGGTTGAGCTTATTCGTTTTTCATATAAGTTTATAATCAAAGTTGAAAATATTCGTGAACCGTTGTATTCTTAAAACGTTAGTATATCATTTTGATTGATTTTACAATAACACTCTTTTTAGTCTATAAAAGATTCATATTATTTTGTTTCACACACAAGTTGTTTCACAATGACAAATTCTCATTAACAGTCACTTGCAGACCTGGCTCGAAAAATCACCCCCCGATGCTTGAGAAGGGAAGTTATGTTCCATGGGCAAGTCATTTTATGAGGTACATTGATGAGAAAAAGGCTTATGGTAAAATGCTTAAGGATTTGATTACCAATGGTCCATATCAAATAATAGAAATGAATGACCCAAGGAATCTTATGGGTGATCATATCGTTCAACCTCATAAACGATTTCAAAAAAAAGAAGATCTTAAGGGTGATGATAAGCTACGATTTGAGACAGATATTGATGCAATGAATCTTATATATCTTGGAATACCAAATGACATATATAATTTTGTTGATGCATGCAAAACTGGTAAGGCAATGTAGACTCGCGTGAGATGTTTGATGCAAGGAATTAATCTAAGTAAACAAGAAAGAGATTCACGTCTGAGTAATAAGTTTTGGTAAATTTACATATGTGTCTGAGGAATCTGTTGAATCAATTTATGAACGCTTTTCAAGGCTATTGAATGACATGGATTGAAATCAGGTTTTACCATAATAGATTGCTATCAACACGAAGTTTCTTAACTCACTTCAGCTAGAATGAAGTAAATATGTCACCATGGTTCGTATAACGCATAATCTCCATGAGGTTGAATATGATTTTCTATATGACTACCTCAAGCAAAATGAAGTGAATGTGAATGCTTCAAGAGCAAAACGAGCTGCTAAAGCACATGATCCTCTCGCACTTGTTGCTAATACATATGCTAGTCCATCTCACTCTCGATCATCACTAGCTTATTATCTGACACATCCTTTTTTTGTGAATGATTTTGATGATGACACACAATCATATGCTTATTAAGGAGATACACAGTGTGGTGACCAAGAGGATAACCTGACAACTGTAATGATGCTTCTTGCACGTGCTATCACTCAATTATTATTCTACACCAACAAACAATCGTCTTAGAACCTCTTCCAATACTCGCAACCAAGCATATGTTCAAGATGGTCGTATTGATGTTCAAACAAAGAATATGAGGAATGTTAGTAGTGCTGGGAGGAATACGGGTCATAATGTTTGAAGTTCAAGGAGTCCTGCTTATGTTGAGAAGGCAAATGGAAATACTACAACTGTTAAGAGAGCGCCAAGGACAACTACTAATTAGGGACATACACCTACCGTTTAATGCTACAATTGCAATGAGAAGGGTCATTATGCTAGAGAGTGTCTGAAAGCCAGAGTTCAAGATTCCAACTTCTTTAAACAGTAGATGCTTTTAGCCAAACAAGATGAAGCAGGAATCAATCTGGATGAGGAACATAATGACTTTTTGCTAGCTGATGTACTTGAGGATGAAGAATTACAAGAACTTAACGCTTCATGCATCCTGATGGCTGGCATTCAGACGGTTGCAAATGACTCAGATGCTGAACCATCATATGATTCAGATTTTGTAGATGAGGTACAAGATTCTTCATCTAGCTTCCTTAAAGGATTATTCTCTGATTATGATCATAAACAAAGTCATCATAAGCAACAAGAAACTATTAAACCTACATATGATGATGATCAAATTGATAGTAATATCATATTTGATGATCCAGATGAGGGAGTTAATAGTGATAATGTTGAACAAGATAACAATGTTCATGATCAACAATGTGCTGAGCTTGAATCATTACTTAGAAATGTGCAACTTGAATGTAACACCCCGATAATTCACATAGCGGTGGAAGCTAAATTAGGGGTATTACTTCATGAATCAATAGTCATAATCATATAAAACGACTCAAAAGAAACGTTTTGGAAAATTTAGTTATCATTCATTAACATATCAGAGTTTTACAAAAGGAGGTCCCAAAATGCATTTAAAACATAAAGGTTGAATAATAACAAGTTTGGATGTCTTTAAGTCCATGCCACTCTGTGCCTTAGATTTGATTAATTACCTGAGATAAACATGCTAAAAGGATCAACACAAAGGTTGAGTGAAATTTACAGGTTTGCAATATAATGGTTGAATACAAGTTTATGTAATAGGTAATAATTGCAACGAATACAATTATCATAGAAAACAATATTATTTCACTAAGCTCATGACACCAACACGTTAACATGGAAATCATATCAATGACATTATTGAGGACAAATGTCCTCTTGGAAAGGTAACTTGCCAAAGTTACCCATTATTCTCAAATATAGTGCGCTTGGTTACCTCATGTACAGGTAAACACAAACGGGATTTGTCAATCCCAATAGATCTATCCACAATATTCGCGTTCACACACAAGTGATTAATGGTTCATGATGTAAAGATATTGGCAGTAAAGGTAAATGTAGGTACTTGTGCAATAATATATCAGGATAACGTACAGTTGGAAAAATACTTGTATTCATGGTTTATAGCATGTATCTCCCCACGGGATTTAGAAAACATGTAAAGGTGAGACTATGAACTCACCTTGATAAGGTAGTTGATTGATGTCAAAAGTGACTCAAATGGAAATAAACGGCCTCGTCACGCAACCTAGGGTAATATGTCAGTACTTAGTTGATTGTTCAAAACTTATTCAAAAAGTTTTAAACCCGTAAATGATTAATTTAGTTTATTAATGTTGTGAAAACATCGAATCAACTGTTCAGGCTATCATAATCTAAAGGTCATGTAGTAAATGTTTGAGGAGCTAGGGCACTTTAAATCGTAAATCTAATAACTCGTCAAAACGTCTACCCAAATGAAACCCCTCACATGAAACTCCTTAGTAACGTGATACGTTATAGATTAAATGATAAGATTTTATCATTTTAGGTTTCTTCAAAAGCTAGTGGATGATAAATTATGTTATATTTATAACATATGTTTTATAATGTTTTGATCGATGAATGAAAACACAAATGGTGTCGGGCTTTAATAAAATCGAGTTATATAATATTTAAAATATATTTTTTAATAATTAATATAAAAAATATTACATTTTTATACCTTTAAGACTAACGAAAAAGACAATATATACCCTTGGTATTGTATTAATATTTAACAATTTAAAAACCCTTTATAATATAGGTGGGGTTTATAACCTTTTAACCTTTAACTTTTAGAAATGGCAAAAGAGGTCCCCGTAGTTTAAACTTTGGAATAATGACATTTTTGGCACAAAAGTTATTAAATTTCAATATTTACAATATATACCCCTAAGCATGAAACCTTTTGCCGAAGACAAGAGCCAAAAACTATAATATTTGATATTTTTGAGTGTAAAAAATGGATTTGTAGCCTAATAGCATATTACTATAAGTCTAAAATATATAACTTTTATTAAACGAGCCTTATAGCATCAAAAGAGCTTGTTAGCTTAAAAATCCAAATGGTTTGTTTGAGGTTTAAAAAGAATAATTGAGAGGTTTAGGCTTTAAGATTAGTTTTTCAAGCTTAAAAGGAAATGATAAATGAGCTTAATTGAAATACTTATTATAACAAGCTTATGGCTTATAGCTTGCTATTACACGAAATTAAGTTTTAAAAAGGTATGATTTTAAAATTTGAGGTGAATTGGAAAATATACATGTATGTATGTATATATAGTGTTCAAAAATACTTGGGGACCAAGTTTAGGTGAAGTAGTGACCAAGTAAACTTAGAGTATTGGCCAAGGGATAGATAGATGACTAAGGAAGAGCTAGAAAGTAGCTTATAAGAGGTGTGGTATGGGTTTCGTTAATCAAGGGGGGGGGGGTGATAAGGGTTTTTACTTGGTGAGGCAAGGTTGTGACTAAGGAGGCTAGGTGGTGACAATGAGGTGATGGGAGGTGCTAACAAGGTAATTAGCAAGGTGGGTAACTATGGAGAAGGGTGTTTGCTTGGTTGTAGCTTGGTTCGAACTAGTTTAGGGTGAAACGGGTTGTTTTAAGGATTGCGGGAATAGGATTATGCTTTTTGGATGAGCAAGGGGAAATGAAAAAGGAGGGAAAACATAGTTTAAAATATTGTGGCATCTGAGTGCTGTAAAAACATTGTACATAGAATGGATTGTACGAAATGCCTTATAAAAATGGATTGAAAAAAGCATATTTTTGAATTTGATGCAATACCCCTTTTTGAACATGATGCTTTAGCGGAGTGGTACTAACTAGGGTTTTGGGAAGTAAATATAATTCAAATATTATGCATTGTACACTTGTACACATGCCTTGAAAGCTTGAACAATATTATTTTCAAATGTAAACATTTTACATATAGCTAGGTTTTGATATAGAACTTTAACGTTTAAAAACCGTGGGATATAACGTTATGGAAAAGTACGATAAATAGATAACGTATGGGATTTATAGATATATTACATTACATATTAGAATGTTTTACTTGTTATTAAATATAAACGTTGATGGAGTTTGGCATTGGTAGGTTGCCGTGAGCAACGTTTACTTTTGAATGTAAGTTATGTTTACATATGGATGTGAAAAAATCTTTCCATGAAAATGGTTGCATCTAATTTAATAGATGGAAATTACACTGAGGAAAATTGCATCTAATTTAATAGATGGATAATTACAATATAGAAAAATATGGTTGATATAAGTCTCCTAAAGTCCTAACCTTAAAAGAAAACTCGTACCCAATATTTAGTAGTGATGGAGTAATAGTTTGGAAATAGAAGAGGATACAATTGCATGAATTTGATCTTCGCGTTCCCGCATAAATTCTGGTCCTCTTTTAGAGTTCCATCTTACTTTGATTATAGGATATGATTTGTCCTAGTTTGCTTGACTTCTCAGTCCATAATTTCTATTGGTTCTTCCACAAAGTTGAGTTTGTCATCGAGCCGAAGCTCTTTCATTGGAATGACGAGAGATTCGTCAGATAGGCATTTCTTTAAATTAGAAAACATTGAAAGTACTGTGAACATTACCCGAGTTCTTTCAAGGAAGCTCAAGTGTGGTATGCCACGGACCGACCCCTTATAAGGATCTTAAATGGTTCTAATGTACTGGGGTTAAGCTTTCCACGCTTTACCTCGGAATCATGACAACCTTTTCCGAGGTGACACTTTAAACATAAAACACGATCTCTGTAACATCAAATAACGTCTATTTTATAGCATCATTTATCCCATGATATTAACCCATTTTGTATAATTATTGCAAAGAATTGTTACTTAATCATTTATATTTGAGAATTGCAGTAATTATGGAGTAATTGGTGAAAGATAGCAAAAGGCGCGCATTTTGGAGCTTAAATGAAGATATTTTGAAGATTATTGTTTTGAAGACCATACAACAAAATACAACACCGTACCATCAAGAAATACGACGTATCCGTGCCTGCCTCCTGCATTCACCAAAGACCCACAAAAGAATGAAGTCAATACACCATATCCAAAAGAGTCAATGCCATATCCAGAAGAGTCTATACGCCTTATTCAAGATATGGAATTAAATTAATCATTCGGAAGATATCAAACAGTGTTCGCGCTACTCCAAGAAAGCCTAATATGCCTGTAATCCAACTCCGTGGATACAGTCGTATTGAACCGACTTCCAGACATTAAAAACAATAAAACTCAAAAATGATTTTAAGTGTGCTAAATCATATCCTTTTGTGGTCTTTGGTTAATGCGGCATCGGATACGTCGTATCTCTTGATTGGAATACGTGTGTATTGTCTTCAAATCAATAATCTTCAAAATATCTTCAATAAATCTCCATAACACGCTGCCCTTTTGCAATCTTTCACCACTTACTCCATAATTACTGCAATTCTCAAATATAAATGATTAAGTAACAATTCTTTGCAATAATTATACAAAATGGGTTAAATAAATGGGATAAATGATGCTATAAAATAGACGTTATTTGATGTTATCAGAGATCGTGTTATGTTAAAAGTGTCACCTCGAAAAGGTGTCATCCGATTCGGAAAGCGAGGAAAGCTTAACCCCCAGTACATTAGACCATTTAAGATCCTTAAAAGGGTCGGTCCCAGTGACATACACACTTGAGCTTCCTGAAGAACTCGTAATGATCACAGTAACTTTACCTTGTTTTCTAATTTAAAGAAATGCCTATCTGACGAATCTCTCGTCATTCCAATGAAAGAGCTTCGGCTCGATGACAAACTCAACTTTGTGGAAGAACCAATAGAAATTATGGACCGAGAAGTCAAGCAACTAAGACAAAGTCATATCCCTATAGTCAAAGTAAGATGGCAACTCTAAAAGAGACCAGTAATTATGTGTGAACCGCGAAGATCAAATTCAATGCCAAGTATCCTCAACTATTTCCAAACAATACTCCATCATCTAAACTAAATAATTGACGATATTTCTTTTAAGGTTAGGAGACAAATAACAACCCCTAATTTTCCTCATGTACTTATCCCTCATTAAATTAGATGCAATTTTCCTCAGTGTAAATTTCCATCTATTAAATTAGATGCAACCATTTTCATGGAAAGATTTTTCCATCCATAATGTAACGTAACTTACATTACAAAAGTAAACGAGCTCACGCAACCTACCAATGCCAACTCCATCAACGTTTATATCAAGTAAACATTCTAATATGTCATGTAATATATTCTAAAATCCATACGTATTATTATTATCGTACTGTTCCATAAACGTTATATATAAAACGGATTTTAAACGTTAATGTTTATAACAAAACCCTAGCTATATGTAATGTTTACATAGAAAATAAATGTTCAAGCTTTCAAGGCATGTGTACAAGTGTACAATGCATAATATTTGAATTATATTTAACTCCAAAACCCTAGTACCACTCTCTAAAGCTCAATGTACAACCCGGTAATGCATCAAATTCAAAATATGCATTTTTCCCTCCATTTTTCTAAGGCATTTCGTACAACCATTCTAGTACATGTTACAAGCACTCAATGCCCAATATTTAAACTATGTTTTCCCTCCATTTCATTTCCCTAGCTCATCCAAAAAGCAAAACCCTAACCCGCAAACCTTAAACAACCCGTTTCACCCTAAACTAGTTCGAACTAAGCTACAACCAAGCAAACACCCTTCTCCATGATTTACCACCTTGCCTACTACCTTGTTAAGCACCTCCATCACCTCCTTGTCACCACCCTAGCACCTTGTCACCACCCTTGCTCACCAAGTAAAACCCTTATCACCCCCCCCCTTGTTAACCAAACCCTTACACACCTCTCAACACCTCTCTAAGCTACTTTCCTAGCTCTCCTTACTCATTTATCTATCCCTTGGCAACTACTCTAAGTTTACTTGGTCACTACTTCTCCTAAACTTGGTCCCTAAGTGTTTTCGAACACTATATATACATACATACATGTATATTTTCCAATTTACCTCAAAATTTAAATCATACCTTTAAAACCTTAATTTCGTGTACATAGCAAGCTATAAGCCATAAGCTGTTATAATAAGCTATTTCAATAAGCTCATTTATCATTTCTTTAAGCTTGAAAACTAATCTTAAAGCCTTAAACCTATCAAGTTAATCTTTTTAAACCAAACAAACCCATTTTGGATTTTTAAGCTAACAAGCTCTTTTGATAAGCTATAAGCTCGTAAAAGTTATATATTTTAGCTTATAGTAATATGCTATAAGCTACAAATCCATTTTTAAATCAAAAATATCAATATTATGGTTTTTGGACTTGTTTCGCAAAAGGTTTCATGCTTAGGGGTATATATTGTAAATATTGAAATTTAATAACTTTTATGCCAAAAATGTCATTATTCCAAAGTTTAAACTACAGGGACCTCTTTTGCCATTTCTAAAAGTTAAAGGTTAAAAGGTTATAAACCTATATATAAAGGGTTAAACTTGTAAATAATGCATACCAAGGAAATATATTGTCATTTTTCGTATTCCTTAAAGTTATAAAAATGTGAAAATTTTATATTAATTATAAAAATATATTTAAATAATATAAAACTCGATTTTATTAAAGCCCGAACATTTGTCGTTTTTCATTCCACGATCAAAACATTTTAGAAAACAATTATGTTATATATATAACATAATTTATCATCCACTAACTTTTGAAGAAACCTAAAATGATAAAATCTTATCATTTAATCTATAACGTATCACGTTGCTAGGGAGTTTCATGTGAGGGGTTTTTTCATTTGGGTAGACGTTTTGATGAGTTTATTTAGATTTACGATTTAAAGTGCCCAATCCTCAAACATTTACTACCTGACCTTTAGATTAATGATAGCCCGAAAGTGGATTCGATGGTTTCACACATTACATAAACTAAATTAATCATTTACTTTAAACTTATGAAAAAGTTTTGACATTCAAACAAAGACCTGACATATACCCAGTTGCGTGACGAGGCCGTTTATTTCCATTTGAGTCACTTTTGACATCAATCAAACTACCTTATCTTAAGGTGAGTTCATAGTCCCACCTTTATATGTTTTTCCAAACCCCGTGGGGAGATACATGCTATAAACCATGAATACAAGTATTTTCCAACTGTATGCTATCCTAATATGTTATTGCCTAAGTTACCTTTACTACCAATATCTTTATATCATAAACCATTAATCACTTGTGTGTGAACACGAATATTGTGGATAGATCTATTGGGATTGACGAATCCCGTTTGTGTTTACCTGTACATGAGGTAACCAAGCGCACTATATTTGATAATAATGGGTAACTTTGGCAAGTTACCTTTCCAAGAGGACATTTATCCTCAATAATGTCATTGATATGATTTCCATGTTAACGTGTTGGTGTCATGAGCTTAGTGCAATAATATTGGTTTCTATGATAATTGTATTCGTTGCAATTATTACCTATTACATAAACTTGTATTCAACCATTATATTACAAACCTGTGAATTTCACTCAACCTTTGTGTTGATCCTTTTAGCATGTTTATCTCAGGTAATTAAGAAAATCTAAGGCACGGAGTGGCATGGACTTGAAGACATCCAAACTTGTTATCATTCAACCTTTATGTTTTAAATGCATTTTGGGACCTCCTTTTGTAAAACTCTGATATGTTAATGAATGATAACTAAATTTTCCAAAACGTCTCTTTTGAGTCGTTTTCTATGATTACGACTATTGATTCACGAAGTAATACCCCTAATTTAGCTTTCGCTGCTATGTGAATTATCGGGGTGTTACAGATTGGTATTATAGCCGCGGTTATAGAGAACAAGGTTAAAACCTAAACTATAACCATTTTCCATCCAAGAAAGTCCTCTATGCCACTACATTTCCTGAATAGTATGTAAAGAGATTTGTTTAACAAATGATACATAACTATTAAGTATATATAAATAACTTATGTTATTTTTCACTGGGTGTTACATTGAATCCGCTAAAACTCATAAGGTTAGCGAAGAGATTAAAAAGGTCAATGCATTGCTAACTAAGGAGCTTGAGACGTATAAGGAACGAGTTCGGGTTTTTTTAAAACAAACCAGAAAATAAGTATGATTATAAAACTGCATATAATGAGGCTTTAAATCGTGAAAAGAAGTTGAAGGATCAAATTCAAACTCAATTTCTTGTTTAAAAGCAAAAAATGAGGCTTTTGAAAAAGAAAAACATGATTTGACACTTCAAAGTTCAATTCAAATAAATAATATTTCGTTTCTTCGACAAGAACGTGAGTCTTTGAAAGAAACCTTTAAAAAGGAAATACAAGAAGGGTATTTTTGGTTATTATCCTAGTATGTCATATTTTTGTGGACTAATATTATAGCTTATGATGATAACCAAATGCGATACGTAGCTTATTAGCTTATTTTCAAGCTTAATAATTAGATTTTGGAGCTTATGGGCTCACGGCCCAATAAGCAATCAATAAGCCGTGGCTTATTGATGGCTTATTGTGGTCCGGATTACTTTATTACTTATTGACTTGAGCTTATATATGCTATTGGGCCTTGGTTTTGGGCTTAGAACGTATGCTGGATACATAAAAGGTATAATGGATCCCTATTGGGCCTTAAAGCCCAATAGGCGTTAACTAGTCATTTTGGGAGTTTTGACGAGCTTTTGGAAAGTGAAATATACATGTGAAGTTATATTAAAAGTCATTTTTGAGAAAGAATTTTGGTAAACATTGTGAAATGTGATTTTTTTGGAATTTGGTTCGGAAAGTGTCGAAATGATGGAATTTGTTGAAAAATAAGGTTTGATAACCATGGGAAATGTCACATAAACGTACGGGTCATGCCAAATTTTCGTAAAAAGTCTATACTTAGAATTTTACTTAAAACGTAAATTTTATTTTAATAATAAAATATTATTATTGTATTATTTTAATAAGTCGACTAAAAGACAAAAACTATAATTTTCCTCGCAACTTTTCCAAAATGATTAGCAAAAATAATCGTTTCATTTCATATAATATAAATAATGTATTTTTGGTAACTAAGTATACCTAATGGACTTATCAAAATATATTTATGATTATATATTATAAATATATACCTACATTACTTACTATTTTGCTAAATAGTATAAGTATATTGTACTCAGGTTTGGGTTTGATATGATATTTTGTAGTTAAGTCGTCAACCATCACACCACTAAAACGTTTAAGATAACCGTACAACGCATCTAACCACTATGCATCGAAACCGGGAAAAACTGTTTGGATATGAATGATTTAAAATAGGACATTAACTGGACTAGGTCATGTGCGGACGTGTTGCATTTGCTTGTGTGATATTAGAATTTTAGTAGAGACAGTTTGCTTGATGTGAGTTCTCGTAGTCTTACTTTTTACTGTTTTTCCATTGGGGAAAATGATACTCAAATGTGTTTTGAACTGTTTTCTAAACTGTCTGAAATGTGGTTTTGTTTTTTGGACAATTTATGTGCTTATGCCTGCTATGTGAATATGTGTAATTTGATCTTACTTACGTGTACTATGTTTGGCACGGCAAGGGTTGTGATCTTACTTGCATGTACTATGTTTGGCATGCAAGGGTTGTGGTTCTTCACCCTAATTTGCTCCAGCTAGTAGGATTTAGGTGTAGTATGTCATCGGGGTTGCGACCCTAAGAGCGTTGGTACGCGCTGGTAATAAGACTAGCGGGGATGCTAGGTCTTGGTACATGATTAGCGAGGATGCTAAGTCATGGGTTGGTTTGCATATATTCATTGTCATATAGCATAATTGTCCAACTGTTGAAAATATTGGCACAACGATTGGGTTTTGAGTCAAAACCTACGAGCTCACCAACATTATTGTTGACGTTTTCGAGTATCATTTTCAGGTGATGTTAATGATCGTTAGAGTATGGTGCTTGTAGCAGACTTTAGAGAATCCTGTAGGAATCTTGTTTGAAAAGTCTTGTAGTTGATGTACGTTTTGGATTTGGTTTTCTTAAGGATTGAGGATAAGATTGAATGGACCCCTGCGAGGGCTTAAGTTTATAATAATTGGCGACTATGTGTTGTGTTCTTGATTTGGGACATCACTCAAGGTTGTATTAAGGTTGATGGTCATCATGACACCTTTCATTTATGATTTTTAGATTTCTCTATTTTGTATCTTGTGTTGTGTTTGATCATTACGTCACATTCTCGTGTTTCTGCCGCTGACAGGGTGTGACATAATGGTAATCAGAGCCAAGGTTATAGAGAACTAGGTGGTTTGGCCTAGACTATAACATAGGAACCTCTATATAGTTGTGTCATAGGACCTATGTGCGTGTTGTTCCACTTATATGTGCTTATGTGGTTATATGGTATATAGTATTAGTTAAGTCATTCATTGAAATGTGTGAGCCTAATACTATACAATGGGAAATGATACGGGTGCAGTCTTAACTTCTACTGGCAGCAGTAACTTTACACTAACAGTACTAATTATACTAACAGTAGTAACTAGCAGTAGTAACTGTTATACTACCAATACTAACTACTTAGCATAATTTTTATTAGTATTACCAGCAGCACTAAGTTATGCTTGACAGCACTAATATATACCTAAGCAGCAATAACTCTAAGAATCAACTTGAAGTCTTTTAATCCCAACAAAATGTATTTGTATGGCCTTGCTCCACAAATTTGAGGAATGGTGGCAGCAACGGAGCCATAGACCATCCAAAAGGCTGTGTAGATAGCTGGTACATTGACTGATGAAGCCCTTAGGAATAGATCCATCAAAAAGAACCCTAAGAAGAGGGGGAATGGGGGAGAACCTAGCAAGGATAGGAATGTGAGAGACGATAACAAAAGGACTAGGACTGGAAATGCTTTTGCTACAACCGCAAACCCTGTTAGGAGAGGGTACATGAGTATGGCTCCCAAGTGTACCACCTGTAGCTATCACCATTCACCTGAGACACCTTATCGCAGTTATTTCAACTATAACCGCCTAGGTCATTTTTCTAAGGATTGTAGAGTGGTGCCTAGGAATGTGAACCCCATCAATGCTAGAAACCCAGTTGCTAGAACATGTTTTGAGTGTGGTAGTACTGATCATATCAAGTCAGCTTGTCCTAGGATGAATCAAGCTCAGAGGCTAGGGGGAAAGCATCAAAACTAAGTCGTGGTTGTTAATGGGGGTCAGGGTCGCGGGAACCAAGGGAATCAGGCAAGAGGTAGGGCATTAATTTTGGGAGCAGAGGAGGCTCACCAGGACCCAATGGTACGTTTACTCTGAACGATCATTATGCCACTACCTTATTTGACTCTGGTGCCGACTATAGCTTTGTTTCCCCTAACTTTATACCTTTGTTAGACATAGAGCCCAGTGATTTAGGCTTCATTTATGAGATTAAGATAGCTAGCGGGCAGCTAGTAGAGATTGATAAGGTTATTAAGGGGGTGAAAACTAGAAATAAAAGGTCATGTATTTGACATTAACTTGATACCCTTTACAAGCGGGAGTTTTGATGTAATCATAGGAATGGATTGGTTGTCTGACCATAAGGCTGAGATAATTTTTCATGAGAAAGTAGTGAGGATACCACTACTAGATGGAAAGGTGCTTAAGGTTTTAGGAGAGAAACCAAAAGACAAGATGAGGCAGTTAATAGTGCCAAGGCTAATGAGAAGAAACAAGAAGAGATAGTAGTAGTGAAAGATTTTCTCGAGGTATTCCTGGATGACCTATCTGGATTGCCCCCTGTTCAGGAAATCGAGCTTCGAATTGAGTTAATTCCTGGAGCAACGCAGGTTGCAAAGTCTCCCTATCGTTTGGCACCTTCTGAATTGGAGGAGTTGTCAGGACAACTCAAGGAACTCCAAGACAAAGGTTTCATTCGACCAAACTCATCGCCTTGGGGAGCACCAGTGTTGTATGTTAAGAAAAAGGACAGGTCCTTTAGGATGTGTATTGATTATAGAGAGTTGAATAAGTTGACCATTAAGAATCGTTATCCACTCCGTAGGATAGACGACTTATTTGACCAACTGCAAGGGTCGCATTTTTCTCAAAGATATATCTTAGGTTCGGATACCATCAACTGAGAGTGCATGAGGATGACATTCCAAAGACCGGGTTTAGAACTCGTTATGGACATTTCGAGTTCACAGTAATGCCCTTTGGTTTGACTAATGCACTAGCGGTATTTATGGATTCCATGAACAGAGTTTATAGGCCTTATCTCGATAAGTTTGTGATAGTGTTTATAGACGATATCTTAATCTACTTTAAGACCCGGGAGTAGCATGAAGTGAACCTAGGACTAGTCTTAGAATTGCTTAAGAAAGAGAAACTATATGCTAAGTTTTTTAAGTGTGAATTCTAGCTAAAAGAAGTGCAGTTTCTTGGGCATGTGATAAATGGCAATGGGATTCATGTAGACCCTAATAAGATTGAAACTGTTAAGAATTGGAAAGCCCCAAGAACTCCATCTGAGGTTCGTTCGTTCTTAGGATTGGTTGGATATTACCGTAGGTTCATTGAGGATTTTTCTAAGATAGCTAAGCCGCTTACTATCTTGACTCAGAAAAGTAAAACCTTTGATTGAGGTGAGGAGCAGGAGAATGCATTTCAAACTTTGAAGGATAAGTTATGTAATGCACCTATTCTAGCTCTCCCCAATAGACTAGAGGATTTTGTGGTGTATTGTGATACGTTTGGCCTAGGCTTAGGTTGTGTGTTGATGCAAAGAGGTAAGGTGATAGCTTACGCATCTAGGCAGTTGAAAATTCATGAGAAGAATTATACTACCCATGATTTGGAGCTAGGAACGGTTATGTTTGCACTTAAGATTTGGAGACATTATTTGTATAGAAGAAAGAGTGTCATATATATAGACCATAAGAGTCTCCAGCATATCTTTAGTCAGAAAGAGTTGAATATGCGACAGCGTCGCTGGATAGAGTTTTTTAGTGATTATGACTGTGAAATCCGTTACCACCCTGGTAAGGCAAATGTAGTGGCTGATGCCTTAAGTAGGAAGAAAAGAGTAAAGCCTAAGAGAGTTAGAGCTATGAATATTACTAGCGGCTCAGAAAGAGGCGTCCGATGAGTCTGCGGGATTGCAAAAAGGTTTAGATGGGATGATTGAACTTAGGAATGATGGAGCATTGTATTACTTGGATCGAATATGGGTCCCTTTGAAGGGTGATGTGAGAACCCCGATAATGGACAAAGCCCATAAATCAAAGTACTCTATAAACCCAGGAGATGCTAATATGTATTATGACCTTAGAGATAGGTATTGGTGGTCGGTTTTAAAGAAAGACATAGTTGTGTATGTGAGTAAGTGTTTGACTTGTTTGAAGGTTAAGGCTGAGCATCAGAGGCCATCTGGCTTGCTGCAGCAACCTGAGATTCCCGAATGGAAATAGGAAGGAATAGCTATGGATTTTGTAACTAAGTTTCCTAGGACTAGTAGTGGGCATGATACAATCTGGGTCATTGTGGACCAATTGACTAAGTATACTTATTTTCTACCTATACGTGAGGATTATAAGATGGAGAGGTTAGCTAGGCTATACTTGAATGAGATTGTTACTAGGCATGGTGTTCCGATATCGATCATATCTAAATGTGATAGTCGGTTCATGTCGTGGTTTTGGTAGTCAATGCAAAAGGAATTAGGAACCCGTTTACACATGAGTACAACGTACCACGCTCAGACTAATGGTCAGAGTGAGCCTACTATTCAGACTTTGGAAGACATGCTTAGAGCGTGTGTCCTAGACTTTGAAGGAAGTTGGGATGTTCATCTTCCATTAGTTGAGTTTTCGTATAACAATAGTTATCATTCTAGTGTGAGATGTGCGCCGTTTGAGGCATTGTATGGTAGAAAGTGTCGTTTGCCAATTATGTGGGCTGAGGTTTGGGAAGGTCAGTTGATAGGACCTGAGTTAGTGCAAGAAACCATTGAGAAGATCTCGCAGATTAAGGATAGACTTAAGGCTGCGCGTGATCATTAGAAAAGTTATGCTGATAAGAGGAGGAAGCCTTTAGAGTTTAGTATAGGTGAATATGTCTTGCTCAAAGTGTCGCCTTGGAAAGGTATGGTACGCTTTAGGAAGAAAGGGAAATTAGCACCTAGGTTTGTTGGACCTTTTGAGATCATTGAGAAAGTAGGCCTCGTAGCCTACAGGTTTGATTTGCTTGAGGAGTTAGATGGTGTTCATGACACGTTCCACGTGTCAAACCTTAAAAAGTGTTTGGCTGATCCAACACTACAAGTACCCCTGGATGAGATCTAAGTAGATGCTAGGTTGAATTTTGTGGAAGAGCCTATGGAAATTTTGGAAAGAGAGTTTAAGAAGTTGAAGCAGAGTAGAATTGCCATCGTCAAGGTTCAGTGGAATTCGAAACGTGGTCTTGAATTCACATGGGAACGTGAAGATCAGATGAAGCTTAAGTATCTGCATTTGTTTAGTGCTGATAGTAGTAGAATTTTAGGGGTGAAATTCATTTAAGGGGGTGGAATGTAACCCCTGCCCTTTTCGTATTTTGAATATTCTAATTTAGTCCTTCGACTATTTGACGTTTGTCAGTTATTTAGAATATTGTATCGTGTAGATGGTGGTGATTTTATGAGAATTGAGGAATTTGATGGTTTATGGTGTATAATAATCTTTTTAGAGGTTATTATTGTGATATGTGAGTTCCGGGTGGTTGACCCGTGAATTTATAAGAAATACCAAAAAACGAGTCCCAACACGTCCGTTAATGTCCAAATGATTTTTTGGGAGGTCTAATATGAAAATATGTCAAGTAAATACTTTAAGTTATTGGAAAAGTATTTTTAAAGTGAATAAAAATGCTAAGTAACTTTAGGGAATAATTTACGATTGAGTTTTATGAGCTTTTAAGTGATCTCGACACGAAAAGAAGTCCCTGAACCCCCTTTGGATTCCCTATGGCTGGTTTAAACCTTGTGGGAGACAAGGTGGCTTAATTTTAGCTTACATGGTCCTTCTTGGTACAAGTTTTGGCTTATAATGATTTGTTTTCATTCATTTCAAACACACTTTACAAATTTCATACATTTTCTTTTCTCTCTTCCTCTTGTGCTTCGTCCGAACTCAAACACACACATACAAATTTTATTTTCTAAACTTTGATCAAAAACATGAAGATTGGTGATATTTTGGGTTGATTCTAGTGTCCAGGTATTCATTAAAACGACGTTTGGGTTGTTCGGTTCGCGTCGAAATTTATTTTGAAGACCATTTTTGTAAGTCTTTCAAATTTATTTTTAACTTGTACTTTTGGGCTGCTAGTGATGCATAGATGTTAGTTCTACGGCCCGATCGTTAAAAATCGAAAGTGAAAAGTTTAAAAATGGGATGTTAGGTTTCGTTTGGTTCAAAAATAAAAGGAAAGAAAAAGTGGTTTTGTTAGTTTTGATATTGTGGTCTTGATGGTTGAAAAACATATATTTGCTATGTAGCTTATTTTGTATATAGCTTATTTTGGCTTATTGTGGTGTTCGAATAGCTTATTTTAAGCTTAATAGCTCACGACATCTAAAGGAAATACAAGAAGGGTATTTTTGGTTATTATCCTAGTATGTCACATTTTTGTGGACTAATATTATAGCTTATGGTGATAACCAAATGCGATACGTAGCTTATTAGCTTATATTTAAGCTTAATAATTAGATTTTAGAGCTTATAGGCTCACGGCCCAATAAGCAATCAATAAGTCATGGCTTATTGATGGCTTATTGTGGTCCGGATTACTTTACTACTTATTGATTTGAGTTTATATATGCTATTGGGCCTTAGTTTTGGGCTTAGAACGTATGTTGGATACATAAAAAGTATAATGGATCCTTATTGGGCCTTAAAGCCCAATAAGCGTTAACTAGTCGTTTTGGGAGTTTTGACGAGCTTTTGAAAAGTGAAATGTACATGTGAAGTTATATTGAAAGTCATTTTGAGAAAGAATTTTGGTAAACGTTGTGAAATGTGATTTTTGGAATTTGGTTCGGAAAGTGTCGAAATGTTGGAATTTGTTGAAAAATAAGGTTTGATAACCTTGGGAAATGTCATATAAACGTACGGGTCATGCCGAAATTTCATAAAAAGTCTATACTTAGAATTTTACTTAAAACGTAAATTTTATTTTTATAATAAAATATTATTATTTATTATTTTAATAAGTCGACTAAAAGACGAAAAATATAATTTTCCTCGAAACTTTTCCAAAATGATTAACAAACATAATCGTTTCATTTCGTATAATATAAATAATGTATTTATGGTAACTAAGTGTACCGAATGGACTTATCGAAATATATTTATGATTATATATTATAAATATTTACTTATATTACTTATCTATTTTGCTAAATAGTATAAGTATAAGTATATTGCACTCAATAATGGATTTGATATGGTATTTTAGAGTTATATCGTCAACCATCACACCACTAAAATGTTTAAGATAATAGGCTTTAGGTGTGGTATGTCATCGGGGTTGCGACTCTAAGAGCGTTGGTACGCGCTGGTGATCAACTAGCCGGGAATTCAGGTCCTTGGTACATGATTTGTTGGGATCTAGTCAGGTTTGTTGCATATATTCCCCTGTCATAATAGCACAATTGTTCCAAGCACCGTTTTGAGATTATGATCACAATAGCGACTAGGTTTTGAGTCAAAACCTACGAGCTCACCAACATTATTGTTGACGTTTTCGAGTAATCATTTTCAGGTGATGTTAGATCGTTAGAGTATGTGCCTTATAGCAGACTTTAGAAAATCCTGTAGGAATCATGTTTCAAAGTCTTGTATTCGATGTTCTTTTTGGATTTGGTTTTCTTGAGGATCAAGATAAGATTTTATGGACCCCTGCGAGGGTTTAAGTTGTAATAATTGACGACTATGTGATGTGTTCTTAATTTGAGACATCACTCAAGGTTGTATTGAGGTTGATGGTCATCATGACACCTTTCATTTATGCATTTTAGATTTCTCTATTTTGTATCTTGTGTTGTGATTGATCATTACATCGCATTTCCGTGTTTCCGCCGCTGACGGGGTGTGACACTCGGAATGATATTTTGCAATTAGAACGCGAGTTTCTAAGCCTAAAAGTGTATTAAAAGTGAGTAAATCATCATTAAAACTAGATAACTTTTTATATAAAATTTTCTACACTTTTTATAAAATGTACATGCTGATTGAAATAATAATTTGTGTTTACGAGTGTTTTTTGGTCCGTTTAGACTATAAAAACCTTAAGAAATAATATCTTAACATTTATGCAATATTAATACGCATTTTAAACCTTTATATATTATTTATAAATTTATTTAAACTATATATTTTGACACTTTAGAAATAATAAAAATAGTAGATTTAGCGTAATTGACTACAATTAATTTTAGGATTAATAGAATATTTTACAAGTGTATATACTTAAACATTAAATGACAAACGTAACGTAAACATTATTTCGACTTAGAAACTAAAACTAATCTTGGGGTGAGATACATTGCTTTTTTTCACTTATGGGCGCAAAAACCTTACTTTCATTCAATTGATTACGTATTAGCCTAAGTATTATGAGCTGTTAATTACTGTGTGTAAGCGCGAGTGTTATAAATAAATCTACTGGGATTCACATCCCCGTCCAAGATTGGTGCCAAACATGGCCAACGGGCGTATACCATGTCAAATTTTGAATGTTATCGCATTCACATGAACACTTACAGTTCCTGAAAAGATTGGCATACATACAAGTCGTAGCCTCGGTGTCATGAGCTTAGTGTAATCGTAGTCACTCCTTCAGATATTGTAGACTAAGCAATACACACTTTAAACATTGCGGTCCAACATTTATACTTACATAAACCTATGAACTCACCAACTTTATGTTGATACTTTTAAGCATGTATTTCTCAGGTGAATAAGATGCTTGACGTAACTGATGTGCATTGGAGTCTAGACTTTTCAAGATTTCATTCGTGGATTTCTATATACATTCAAAATATCAAATCTCATTGTATTATTTCCAGACTTCCATTATGATGCAAACCTCGGGACAAATGTTATTTTTCAAATAAATAAACGAGATTACTTTTCAAACGACTCATTTAGAGGTCGTTCTCTTATATCTTGTGCTATTGTATTATGAAGTAATGCTCCTGGACATATTTTCGCTGTGACCCATTTTGGGGGTGTTACAGATTGGTATCTAGAGCCAAGGTTATAGAGAGCTAGGTTGCATATATTACCTAGACTATAACCGTTTTCACAAACATTCCATTACATCAAACTTTTTCATGTGCATACACACTACTTGCATTACTTGATTACACTACTTGCTTACATGACTTAGATAAATGTTTACTTTCCTTTACATAAATCTTACACTTATTTATATAATAGTTATCTATATAATTACTATGATTTTTCTCAAGATATTGTGAATGATGCAATGGACTTTAAAACTTTTTCATGATTTTACATAATACCGTTTTACATAACATTGAAACTTGTCACATTCCGCCAATCTCACTAGTTACCCTATCATTCAACTCTGAGTTAAACACCCGACTCATACTATTGAAACACCTATGCCATCTTGCGACCCACCCCCTAGAATCACGCCGATTAATTCAAACACGACTTTAACCTGTCACCTCGCAACATTTCATCTTTGGAGCACGACTTTTAGAACTATCTTAGACTCTACTTCCTATTTGTGTTTGTAAATTCTTTTGAATTTCGTTGTATGCGTAGATGATTTAAATTACCCTATTAAATTTATGTTTCATGAAAACTTTATCGATTTTACTTTAATTCTCTATTTAATTATGCAAACCACTCCTTAAACTATTATAGCCCTTCAAACATTTTTTGCAACCACTTTATAAACCATTTCACTACCACATGATAAACTCTTTTACTAATCATTAATAATTAGCTTACTATCGTCAAATGAAATAACATTTTATAAACCATTTTACAATCGTTGATAAACTATTTTACTATCATCCTGTAAACCATTTTGTTACCACCTATTAAACTATTTTGTAGTCACCTTATAAACTATTTTGTTGTCTTTCATAAACTGTTTTCATTGTCATTTTATAACCCATTTTGTCATCGATTCGCAAACTATTTGTTACCACATTATAAATTTCTTACTATTACAATAAGAACTGTCACGTTATTCTGTTGAAAACTATTTTGATAGCACCTCATAAACTATTTTAGTATCGCCTTATAAACAAAGTTTTTGTCATTAATAAACTATCTTACTATCGGTTGATAAACCATCATTTTATAAACTATTTTACTAACATATACGTAAGTTATTTTTCTATCATTTTAAAAATAATCTTGCTACCATCTTATAAAATACTTCTACTACCAATAATAAATCATTTCACAAACACTTTATAATTTTTTTTACATTATGATAAACCATTTTGCCATCATTTAGTAAAATACCACTTTATAAACTATTTTTCCTACCATCATATGAACCATTTTTCTACTACCTAATAACCTATTTTGTTATCATGATGAAAATTGTCTTACCATCACCTTATGAAAATTTAACTATCTCTTATAAACTATTTCACTATTATTTCATAAACTACTTTACTATCGTATATACAATAACTTGCTACCATTTTACAATCAAATTTCCTACCATCTCATAAACTAAGTTGCCATCATTTATAAGTAGTTTCGCTACTAATTATATAAACTGAGTCACCATCATCTATAAACTATTCAACTATAGTTTTAAAAATTAATTTACTATATACAATCTATCTCGCTATTATCCTACAAACTAAATTACTATCATTCTACAAACTATCCTTCTATCAACTTATAAACTATTCTCTTGACATCTTATATACTACCTTATACTCATCTCAAAAATCGAGTTACTATCATCTTACAAATCATTTTGTTTTTACTTTATGAAACTTTTTTGTTTTCATCACATAAATTATTTTACTATCACTTCATGAACTACTTAACTATTTTCATATGAACCATTTTACGGTTATCTCGAAAATCATTTTGTTGTCACCCTATAAACTACCTTATTTCCATCTTGTGAATTATTTTCCCACACTGAAGGTTTTGGAAGCACCAGAAAATCATAATGTGAACACTACTAAGACAGCTTGGAGACCAACTGGAAAGATTGTTGGTAGTGTTAAGCCTCAGTGGAAACCCACTGGACGACATTTTGCGTTGTATGATACTGTCCTTTTTCTTGGATTGTGGGGAAAACCCATTGTTGAGCCTTTAGAACTTAACCCGGGCATCTAGTTCTAGTACCAAAGTTATCTAAGATCTCTAGGTTCCCTGATTGCAAACTTAGTGATCGAAAGGCTGGTTCCAAGGGGATATATGGTATTTTTGAATGCTAAAGCATTGTATCCTTTGTATATTAGTATATATTTAAAAAAAAAAAAATTTTTTTTGCTAAATGGCTTGCAGTTATTTCAGACTGTAACCCGGTCTTAACCCAGAGATTTAATGTACGTTTCAGGGCATTATTTCTTCCACAGACAAGAAGTTGTCTAGGCCCGAACAATTTTTCTAATAAACTATTTGTTTATCAAACTGTTCTGGAGTCACCATTCAAACATTGACCAAAACATTTTCTATTATACCCGGGTCATTGTTTGAGGGGGAGAATCAGGCATACTAACAGTTTTTGTATTCATTTGATATTTGTGCTCATTTAGCTCACCTCAATGTTTGAGGGGGAGCTCAATACATTTTAAGTCCATTATAGATCAAAAACCATAAAAATAGTTGCCATACTTTTGACCGGGGGAGAAAATGTGACTTAAATGTAAACCGGATAACTAATGATTCGATTGATTCAAAATGCTAAGTCCTATCCTTGCATGTGCAAAACATATTTCGAATATCGATGCACATGTATAGGGGGAGTAAAAGTGGATCACAAGATACTTCATAACAACGTCAAGATACCCAAATTTTGTGTTATACACAAGTTTCTTGATAAAGTCAAAGAATTCTTTCTGTTTCATGTTCGTGAAAGTGAATCTTATGATTTGCTGCGGAAAGAGATGTTTGTACCACCAGGTGTATTCGTTTGAATGCGTATGCCTGGTCTTCGGACTGCGCCACTAGTGAAAGTGGATTTCCCCACATCCCACCCCCCCCCCCTACCCCCCCCACTCTATCTTCCCCCCCCCCCCCCCCACCACCCACCTATATATGTACTGTACAAGTTTGGATTTCCCACGGCACTTCATTATCTTTCGGGATATATTTCAATTACATCATCAGATGCATTCTGATTTAAACTTTCGTTTGTGCCTCCATCAAATTTCACAAGCCACATCGAATGTTTTTCAAATCATTTTTGCCACAGGCTTTACGGTACTTAATTTGTATTAGAAGTAAAACGCTGAAAAAAAGGGAATGTTTAACGGGTAATTAGTCAGCAGATAGTATCTGTACTGAATCACCTCTTTACCATTTGAATAGTAGAAATACTTATAGTGTGTTAGTCTTCGACAGCTGTTAGAGAACGGCTCGAACATTAGGAATCTGATACTTAGGTATTAGAGGATCCAGCTTGTCGTGGCCGGAAACCTGTCTAGATGGTTATCTGAATGTATATATCTGATCTACAGCGATGCAGTAGTCATACTGATAATCATTGTCTCTCACGGATTCAGAGGTTATGTAACCGACCAGGATTGAGTAACGTCTAATACTAGGTCCCTTCAAATATAAAACCATTGTGTGTTACTCAAAATGTTTTTCTAGAACAACATTACGTGGATTTTACCTAACAAAAATGTTTTTGTTGGTGACTAAATTGTTTATCATAGCGAATGACGACTCAAAGTTTCCGATGCAAGACATGTGCTCATATTAACATTCACTGTATTGAAGTAATCAAGAAAGCTTTACTATTCAATAGCTTCACACATATTCTCTGAAAATCAATGTCTTCTTCAAATTACTAAAAAGTATATAATGATTCGGATGAGATACATCATCAAGCTTTCAAAGATTCCAACATAGATATGGAGCAGTGTGACTATAAGATCAGGTATGGAAAAGACAAAGTAAAGAGATCACATAGTAATTCAGAGAAGTAAAGCTTAAACAAATCAAGATCAAGATCAAGTACATCACATCAAGTTCTGAGATCATGATCAAGGTGTAAAGATTGATACTGATGCACAACAGTGAAGTACCCTATCAACAGATGAGCTAAAGAGACAAGCAGAGTGAGCTTCTCAGCCCTCATCTTGGGGGAGATGGTGAGGATTCACATAAATGGTCCGGAACAAAGAAACTTCGGTCACTCGAAGATACAAGACAAAAGTCTAGCTCCGAAAGTCATGTTAATTAATGTTTATTATGTATACGGGCCAAGATGTAAAAAGCCCAAAAGAAGCCCTCAAAGGCAAATCCTTATTAGTATAAATACACCTAGTTTAGTCAAAATTAGGTTAGCTACTTCATTATCATTTTTCATCTTTTAGAGTTTGTAGCCACTCTTTGTTTCTTTCAATAAAAAGTTCTTAATTGTTTAAATCTTTGTGCCATTGATCTTGTGATTTCATCCATGGAATGATCTAGGGATCCTACAAAATTATTTTTTGATTATATAATTATAAATATTTACTTCTATTTACTTATTCTTTTTTTGCTTAATAGTTATATAGTATAAGTATATCACACTCAGATATGGATTTGATATGGTATTTTGGAGTTATATCTTCAACCATCACACCACTAAAACGTTTAAGATAATCGTACAACGCATCTAACCTCTATGCATCGAAACCGAGAAAAACTGTTTGGAAATGAATGATTTAAAATGGGATATTAACTAGACTAGGTCGTGTGCGGACATCGTAGCATTTGCTTGTGTGATATTGAGATTTATGTGGAGATAGTTTTTTGAGGTGAGTTCTCGTAGCCCCACTTTTTACTATTTTTCCGTTGGGGGAAAATGATACTCAAATGTGTTTTGAACTGTGCAAAACGTGATTTCGTTTTTGGGACAATCTATGTGCTTATGCCTGCTATGTGAATGATATGCGTTGGTATGCTATGCGTGTGATCTTTCTGTGTGGTTCTTCACCCTAATTAGCTCCAGCTGGTAGGCTTTAGGTGTGGTATGTCATCGGGGTTGCGACCCTAAGAGCGTTGGTACGCGCTGGTGATCAGACTAGCGGGGATGCTAGGTCTTGGTACATGATTAGCGGGGATAAGGGTTCTAAAAAGCGCGCTATAGCGGCGCCATAGCGCAAGGCGTGACCTCCACGTTACGACACAGGCCAAGGCGTCTTCTCTAGGCTTGGTGCATTATTAAATGCTTGCGATAAAGTGTGATAAAGCGCGTTATAGCACGCTTTTTTTAAAGCTTTTAAAAGTTTTCATGGATTTAAGCTTATTTTCAAGTATTTATGATTTAGGTTGTATGGGATTCGGGCTTAATAACTCCATAACTTAATTTTAAGCCTAGTAGCTAACTAATATCGACCACTCTATAAATATTGTTTGCCGCCTTGAGTCACGCCTTAAAATCGCTTGACTAAGCCTCATACTAAATCTTGGGCTTGGGCTATGCGTCACGCACGCTTTACGATATTTATAACCTGGGGGGATGCTAAGTCATAGGGTTTGTTTGCATATATGCACTATCATATAGACACACTTGTCCAAAGTATGAGATCTTTGGCACATCGACTGGGTTTGAGTCAAAACCTACGAGATCACCAAACATATTGTGACGTTTTTGAGTAATCATTTTTTGGTGATGTAAGGTCGTTTAGGTATGGTGCTTGTAGCAGACTTTAGAGAATTCCCGTAAGAATCTTGTTTGAAAAGTCTTGCATTTGATGTTCGTTTTAGATTTGGTTTTCTGGAGGATCGAGATAAGATTTTATGGACCCCTGCATGGGCTTAAGATTATAATAATTGGCGACTATGTGATGTGTTCTTGATTTGGGACATCACTCAAGGTTGTATTGAGGTTGATGGTCATCATGACACCTTTCATTTATGCATTTTAGATTTCTCTATTTGTATCTTGTGTTGTGATTGATCATTACGTCACATTCCCGTGTTTTCGCCGTTGACGGGGTGTGACAAGGTCCTTCTATCATATCTATACATACAGATCATGGTCGGGAATTTGACAATGAGGTGTAATTCGGAGCTTAATGTGATGCCAAAGACGTTATTCGTAATTTCTTGGCTCCACGCACTCCTCAGTCAAATGGGATAGTTGAAAGAAAGAACCGAACATTACAAGAAATGAGTAGAACAATGCTTAATGAACCATCCATCCCTAAAATGTTTTGGTGTGATCTCGTATAAACATACATCATAAATAGAATTTTGATTCGACAATTTTAGGCAAAACACCATACGAAATATATAAGGGTAGAAAACCAATATTAGAATATCTTAGAGTGTTTGGAAGCAAGTGCTTCATATTAAACACTAAATATTATCTCACAAAATTTGACTCAAAGTTATATGAAGGTGTTTTTCTAGGGCACTCATAAAATAGTAAAGGTTACATTGTCCTTAATAAACACACCATAAAAGTCGAGGAGTCCTTAAATGTGACATTTGACGAAAGTCCTTCTCCCTCTAAAACATCACCTTTGGTAGATGACGATTTAGTTGAAAGTCAAGCCATTGAAAACCAAACGGACTTAGAAAATGATATTGAAAATAAACCACTAGAAAAAAATGACATAGTAAACATTAAGGAGGCTAAAAATAATCCCTTAGACAAAGTCATTGTAAAGTTAAATGAAAGAACCCTAAGGTCTAAAGCACAGAACCATAGTAACTTCTTTTGTTTGCTATCATCCTTATAACCTAAAATGTGAATGAAGTTTTAAAAGACGAAAGTTGGATTTTTGCTATGCAAGAAGAATTAAAAGCAATTTATTGCAAATGATGTTCGGACTTAGTTCCACCACCTTAAAATCAAACCGTTCTAGGTACTAAATGGGGGTTTAGATATAAATTGGATGAAAATGGTGTTGTGTCTAGAAACAAGGATAGGTTAGTTGCACAAGGATACAACGAACAATAAGGTATTGATTATGGTGAAATGTATACTCCGGTTGCTAGATTAGAATCTATAAGAATACTTCTTACGTATGCTTGTGCAACGATTTCAAACTTTATTAAATAGATGTCAAAAGTGCATTTTTAAATGGTTTTATTAATGAATAAGTTTACGTGTCTCAACCTTCTCGATTCATTGATTTTGAAAAACCTAATCATGCGTATAAACTTAAAAAGGCATTGTATGGTCTGAAGCAAGCTCCCAAAGCTTGGTATGATAGACTTAAGGTGTTTTTATTAAAACATGAATATGCTATGAGGTTAGTAGATAACACACTCTTCACCAAGAAAATAAAGTAACATCTTATAATTGTTCAAATATATGTCGACAACTTCATATTCGGATCTACTTGTCAAGGGTTATGTGACGATTCTGCCAAAATCATGCACGACAAGTTTGAAATGAGTATGATGGGCGAACTAAAATTTTTCTTAGGCTTACAAATTAAGTAAATTTAATACAAAATCTTCTTTAATCAATCTAAGAAGTGATGTTTTAGGATCTTCTTAAAAGCAAGCACATAAACGAACACTAAGCATAATATCAGGCCTACTATCAGTAAGATAAAGTAAGCTACCTATCATACCTCTATATTTAGTATTATCTACGAATTCACTATCTTCATATTTAGTGAGTTTAGATTTCAATGACATGTGTGTCTTAATAGGTTTACAATCTTTCTAGACCACATTTCAACATATGTTGTTGGATAGCTCGAATTTGAATTTTCAAAAATGACTATTAATGATTGCATCACAAAATAATTTACTTGAATATCTCGGACAAAATATGTAAGTTGTCAATCCTACTTCGTTGTGCATTTTAGTCATTTTCATGAGCTAATGTTTGGAATATGACCATTTGAACACATAGATTCAATATGACATCTTTATTACAAATGTAAGTTGTAAACTGAGTCATATTCTTACTGTTGGAATATGTCCAAGTATAAATAATATATGTTTAGAAACTTATTCGAGCCTACGGGGACGCACGCGTTAATACGTAGAACAATGATTAATATATTAAAGTAATATATTAGTGTTTAATAAACGATCGTTAAAAGTTTAACGAGAATTAATATTAGTTGTTAAAAGTTAAAGGACTAATATGCAAAACCTGAAAAAAGGAAAGTTGTGTTTTTCCCTTTCTTTTCCTTAAACCGGTCGAACTCCACCTCCTTGAGGAGGTGGGATTGCTTACTTGCACCTCAAGTAAAAGAGGCTATATAAAGGGAATTAGGGATTCATTATTGTGGGTGTTTTTGAGAAAAATAATCCCTAAATCTCTCCCTTTCCTCCTCTTTGATTCGATCGACCGAATACCCTAAAAGGGTTTCGGTTTTGGTTTTGGTTTGACACAAAAGATATCACAAGGGTTTTGATTCTAGTTGATTGTCAAGAAGAAGGTGATCGTTTGATTAAACACTACTAGTACTAGCATACTTCATTGTTTGCTAAGAACGTATTGTGTGTGTCAAAGTAGAGGAATCTTGATTAGATTCTTAGTAGTTACACGTTGTTATATTTATTATACACACGCGTATATTCAAGACGATGTTTTGTTTATTGCTAAAAGGTACACACCTTCTTGATCTCTTGTTAACTATGTTATTCTATACGTGTTAATCTTTCCGCTGTGTACTCGTGTTTTTAATGGTTAAAAGTTGTAAAAACCCAACAGTGGAATCACGAGCCATCGTGTAGAATTTATAGTTACAAGTAATAAAATTTGACAAAAATTAGGGTTCTTGATTAATTTTTTAAGCCCTTTGGGCGTTTCTATGCATAAAGATTCAATCTTTATGTATAAAGTATCAATCTATGTATAAAGTATCAATCTTTACTGGTTATAAAATTAATTAGACGAATTTTAGGTCGTATGAAATTTTATAAGATTAAAACTTAATGCGTTTAATTGTTAATTGATTGGTTTTATGTTAAAAATTAATTGTTAATTCGGCATCCATGATAAATACATGCAATTTATCATGGAGGAATATGTGATATAAATCTTGTTAATTGTTAAAGTTTTTATGCAAATATGATGATCAAGAATTAAAACATAGACATTAAATTTGATTTGGTAAGATCCACGACTTTAAAAGCTAGGGAAGACCTTAGCTATGTCTTAATGGGGCCTAAAAGTTGCTTAAATTTTATGTGCTATGTGGTATATATTTGTATATGGCTTACGCAATCGATTATATCGATGGATGTGGCCGGAGTTTTTAGGATGAAGGAGCCTTATATGAATATATACATGTTTTAATTATTAGATAATTATGATCATAATTGATATTTGCATGGCTTAAATGTTAAGTGTTGTTTTGAATAAGTGTTATGTGTATTAGTTTTGTGTTTATATTGGTTTTATTTTAAGTATTGGACTTGTGAGAAAATAAAAGGGTTTTTCGAAAAAATAAATATAAACATGACTAATAATTATGAAATCAGATTTATTATGGACTATTTTATAGTTCATAATGTGTTTTTCAAATAAAAGATTTAATTTTTATCAATGACGTAATTTGCAAAAGTACTACTTAGTTGCAAGGATAAGGTTTGGGGAGACTCATCAAGACTTCGGTCTTGTAGATACCATTACCCTATAATACCTGACTACGTTGTAGTTTTGTTACCTTGCATACTACTTAGAAAGTCGCGAATGGTCTAGGGTTTGAATGATTTTTAACCATTCTTTAATCTTTTCCCGCGATAAAATATAAAATCTTTAAGATTTGAAAACACGTTGAATCGTCAATTTTTAAAGGTAACACTATTTATACATTAGATGTATAGAAAATAAGTGATACCGTAATAATTAACTTAATTAAGTAAAGTTTTTATTAAAATTTATAATACGAAGATGTATGCATGCTTCTTCGTACATATTTGCCACGTCAAATATTATACCCTTTTAAATAAGTTATTGCCATCCAATTTGTAAGAACACTTGCAGATGCCTTTTACTATGCGTGAGATGTATGTAGATCACAATCCCAAGGTGATTATACATTTTTTTGTAAGACGTTAGTGTTACATAATCACAGTTCTTGATTGGAAGACTTAATCGGTTTAGTGGTGAGACCTTAAACTCGAGGCATAGATGGGATGAAACATGTTTACTAGTATATTATTGTAATAAAGTAAGTCCCATAAGGTTCTAGGAATTTCACCGGCGGTAATTATTGATCGTCAATTACCTTTTGAATACACCATTGCTAGCAGATCAACTGATGTGATGGTGGTATGTCAAGTAGGATCCTAGCCTTTAGAAAATTAATTGTTTATATATTTAAACATGGGTAGTTAATTATCTTTAAGGAATAATTATCGAAAATACTAATTCTTGAACTTTACTATGTTTTGTACTAAAAATTGAATTTTGCGATTCTGTTAATAGTATTAATGCAACGATAAACCGTAAACAAGGGTTTGTTTCTTTCTTGAAGAAGTCAAACCAAGACTCCTTTCCTTGTAAGGAACATGGAGACTCATTCCTATCAATTTTCCTTGCTTGGGAAAGTTATAATAGGAACGTAGGAATTGTCCTAATGTAATCAAACTCATAGCAAACTTAAATGTTAAGTAGATTGCAATTTCATATAGATTTCATCACCCATATTCGATGGTGAGTATTTTGAAACATATAAGACATTCGGATAACTAGAGAACATGTTCTTAAAGCTATCAAATGATAACATCTTAATGTAAGACGCTTTATGAGTTCTTGATTTGGAAATACCAATATTACCGCAAAAGTGGTAAAGGCAAACTAGGATAATGTATCTAGTTGTTTGTCTTAATCAAAATTAAGGAGGAAATTGCATGCCCAATTTTCAAGTTAATAAATAGCATTGATGGATAGTCCCTCATCTACATAGTAGAAAATTTTGAAATCCAAGTAAATTGCTACTAATTAATATTTCAAAGAAAGTTGGAAAATAAATAGATTACTATTTATTTTTACTGGTTATGGAACACTTGCAATGTAGTCAAATCCAGTGGGAGTATCATGATTTATTTTTGAACAAGACATTAATGTAATGTTGTCTAATTCAGTGGGAGCTACAAGGTTTATTATCTTGGTAGTAACCCAGATTATTTCTTGAATGTCTTGAGATAATGCATAATTTTCTAGCTATAGACACTCATGGTTTTAAGGATAGTCGTGCACTATTTCTTATTAAACAAAGTGGTTCTATATCTACTTGTAACACTAATATCTGTGACACTATCATATTGTCCATATAAACAAATGAATGTTGTGTTGTTTGACTACATGTTTGATGTTGTGTCATGCACAAGTGGGAGAAATCTTTATTGTGTGCAAGGGACAACACATGACACTTACAATATGATTAAATGTTTCTCTTGACCGTAAGGTAAGGGAAAATATATTGAGATATGAATTAAAGACTACTTCAGGTAAAATGTTTATGTGTTTTTGGAATGTCCATAATAATGAAGTAATCTTGATTTAAAGACTACTTCAAGTAAAAGGTTTATGTGCTCTTGGAATGTCCCAAATAATAAAGTAATCTTGTTTAACTTGAAATTACTACTGAAGCTAAGAGTTGGCGTTCAGAATTACTTTAGTTAAATATGTTTATGTTTATTGTAAATTAATAAACGTTAAGTCCATTAATTGTTAAAAGACTTATAACATAAAGTAAGCGTTCAAAAATTACTTTAGTTAAATATGTTTATGTTTAATGTAAATTAATAAACATGAAGTCCTTTAAATGTTGAAAGACTTATAACATAAAGTAAGTTATATCTTCTGGCTATGACATGAACAAAAGTCCTTGAATTGTTCAAAGGCAAAATAAATGTATAGTTAACATGATTGCATAGAGTTCTTGAACTAGTTAAAGTCATATACATTATTGCATGCAAATAGGTTTTGAATATTATATATTTAATTTGGTTTGACAAAATTGATAAGTATGTAACCTAAAGAATATTAAGTTATTCAAAAGACTGTGGTAAAGTCTCACAATCAAATTACTCATGGAATACCACATTTTATGGTATGTCTAGAGTGATGAATCAAATTCTTTAAAATTATTTAATTTTGATAACTTAAAATACTTTACCTCCAAATCTGTCAAGGTTTGAAATTAAGTATGTCTTGTATATACTCAATAAAACTTCAACCTAGAAGGTTAATAAAACATCATCATGATTATGGAATGTGATGACTCCTTTTAAGTCTTAAAATTGAAGTTCTGAATTTGTTAAAAGTCTTATGAAGAATGATATTAACAAACTAAACTCAGGAACTGTCAATGTATCTTGTAATTGCTACTCTACATGCTAAGTAATTATAGAAGAGTCTTTAATTACAAAAAGCAAGTGGGAGCATTTTTAGATCTTTAAGAGATAAAAATACAAAATATATAACCTTCTTAAATACACTAGTGAATATCATATCGATGCTTTAAATGTTAAACCTTATAATGATATATTTTTCGTTCATAGATCCGCAAGGATACCTTAAATACTTGATTGATAAATGTTATATCAGTATTGAGGAATATGAGTCACAGGGCATGGTGAACCTGTTAAAGATGCATTATTGAATTTTGAAAATGGTATCATGGTGAAACCATTAAGATGCATTGTTGAATTTTGAATTTGATTAATGACTCAAACTATGAATGATAAGATGTTGTCCATAAAGATAATCATTTTTGGAACTTGATTGATCTTTAACTAACGGTTAGACTGTGAAGTTAAAAATAAGTTTCTTCAAAGATAAGAAAAATCCAAGTGGTTTGGTTCTTGGTTTCAAACTCATAAGGAAAATGTTGTACACATAATTGATGTGTGCATTATGATAGATTTTTAATCATAATCAAGCAATTGATTGTGATTAAATATTCTTTCTATGCGCATTAATTATATAAAGATGGTAGATTGTCATACTACTGTTCATATTGATGAAATATGACAATGGAATTTAAAACTCTTTCTTGAATGATTACTATTGCGAGGACGTTTAGTAATCAAATGAGTTTATGAATTCATATAATCTTAATAAAATATACAAACTGCAAAAATCTAAGTATGGATCATTGCAAGCATCTAGGAGAATAATCTTATGTTTATTGTTAAATAAATATAACTCCTGAGTTTTTCTAAAAGCTAGTGGGAGTATTATGTTCAGGTTTCCTTCACCTGAAAGATTTAGGAAATTTACAACCTTGAAATATATTTTATTGCTATGAACATAAGTACGGTATATAAATCTAACGACAATTTGACATACCATTTAGGAAGTCTCACTGGGATACATAACTTTTGTGATAAGATGGGAACATGAATGAAATCTTAATTAGATTAAAGGAAATCGTTATGTACATCATATTGTGTAGAGAAATAATTGTATCATGCATGAATGCAAGATGATTTGACAACATTGGTTTTTTTTTGAAAGGCAACAACATTGGTATTTAATCAAAAGTTATTAGATAATAATTGAATTGAATATTTTAATAGAATATGTTTGGATTTAGAAATCTTCTTAGATTGTGGATTTGTCCATAGTAATGAAATCTAAGAATATATATTGCAACAATTTGTTGTGCAATTAGAATAAACCAATGAGCTTGGAGTTCATGAGGTGCCAAACATTATTAAGAGAATATTCATTGTTTGCGGATTTTAAAAGCATGGGGTTGTTTGTGTACACGGATGTTAAATCGAATTGAGATAACACTCAATACTAGTCATGGTATGATTTCATTTTTTATGATGACCACGTAGATTAGTTATACATTAAAGAATATGAATACTTTACACTTTTAGAAGCTGCGAAAGATGATTGTTGTCAATAGTTGATGTCACACACCTTATGAGATATAGTGTGTTAATATTGAAATATTTGTATAAACAAACAATCATCATAGATATTCAAGAACTTCATTAACTTAATTCTTAAAATAAGTATTCTCAAAATTTCAAAAGATCAAAGCTAGTTGAAATTAATGAAATATATGCCTTGTCAGCAAGTACGATCGTCGTATCTTGAGGCATGATTTGTCAACTAGAATTATCATGCATTTGATCTATTTAGTATTTGGATAAGGGATGTTAAAACAATTTTATTAATGATAAAGATACGTGGTATGAAGTTATATTTAATATAAATTGTGTCCTATATTTGCATGTTTAAATCCATGAATAATAATAGTTATTATTCTAAATTAATCCATTGTCGGTTAACAATATGGGAATATTGTTAAGTTAAGACAAATCTGAGTGATTGGTGATATTTTGGATATTAAGGATGTGTCCACCAAACTCACATAATATTCATAAGATGAATATTGGATTTCCCCAACTGACAAGAATATTACTTTATGGATCAGCGTCATTAAGTAAATCTTGTAAGTGATTTTGATTTACTAAATCCTTAGACTTGAGATGCAAGTAGGTCTTGCATGTGTGGATAATCCTTCTTGATATAGTTTCAGTTATCGTGAATAAGGTAGATAATAAGGACTATTTTCAGAAGTGATTATGAAACATGTGACTTGACACTTGTAGTCAATAAAGAATTTATTCCTTTAATAGTTGAAGTATGATACCACTGGGCCCCTTGTAGGGTTAATCAGATGTATGTGTGGCCGCACCAAAAAACTCAGGTAGATATATCTCAATGATTTTTGGTAATCTTGACTAATCATATATACGAGAAAGAAAATCGATAATTAATGGAATGACTTAGATCCATATCCATTTTTAACATGGTATCAGAAACAAATGGATTGTAAATACTTAAATCATTTAACTGTGACTTTATGAAAGTACACTAAGGTATTTCTAAAAACATTGGCGTATTGCTAGACGCTTACCAATGTTGTTATATTTATTTGTGACATGTCCAAGTGGGAGCTGTTGGGATATGTTCATATCATAGATAAATATACGGCCGAAAATACGTAAGCTTGTGGAGGCACACACGTATACACAGAGGATACATTTATTAATGTAATTAATATATTTATTGTATATTAATTATATTAATATGTTTCACAAAATAATTAAACGGTCTTTAATTATAACATTAGACGTTTGATAATAATTAATAAATATTAACAAGTGAAGGACTTGTTAGTATGAAAGCCAAACCTATGAGGTGTTGGTTGTGACCGGTCGAACAAGAAAAGGAGGAGGGGTCTGAGTGTCGTTTCTAGAAAATTAAAGGAGGTGTTGTATTGTAACTTGGAGACCAAGTTATTTAACTATATAATGATCCCTAGGGGATCAATATATGTGACGATACAAAAAACACACAAAATCTCAATCCCTTATCTCTTTATTAGATCGATCGGCAGTATTGTCATCCTATTGGTTAATAACCATTCACATGTTAAATGCATATGTTATGCATGAATATATCATGCATGAAGGATTGTCCCCTTTTGCAACATACTGTCGACCAGTGGTGGCTCAAGGGTAAGACAAGTAAAGCTAGGGCTTTAGGCCCTCAATTTTTTAAGGCCCCGAATTCTCTAGAACCTTGTATATATACTTAAAGTGAGTCACGTGCTTTTCTGCCGTCATAAAAAAAGTATGATTATTAAAGGCCCCAATTGACTGAGAAATGTTAAATGATAAAAATTTTAGGCTTCTTATGTTTTTACTTTTTATTTTTCAACCCTACGTGTTGTAGAAATTTAAGCCCAAATACATCAAGTGTATAATACACTCATTTTTGCAAGAAGAATAAGTAAAGGTTAAATTAAGCCCTATGATAACAAACATTAAACCATTTACATTAATGAGTCGACTTTTTTTTTCACACCCACAAAATATATTTTCAATCTCTAGATTTCTCTCATCTACTCGTGTATGACTCTTTAATCAAAAAGTTGCTTTTAAGAATGCTTTATTTTCCACTAAAGAAATTGGTAAAAAAATAAACGTAGAATGAAAAATGAAAGAAAAAACGAGTTAATTGTAAAAATAGAAAAATATGATGATGGTGATGATGATGATGGCATGAAGCTATAAAAACCGGCGAATAGGCTTTAGATAGTAAATTTGACCAATTTAGATTGTATAAATGCATCTTTAGTTTATCATTTAGCATTGAGAATTTGAAATCCCTAGATGATAAGAAGCTAAAAAAGTAATTGTATGAACCTTAAATTTTTGTAACCCATATAATAAAAATCGTTTGGATATTAACGGTATATATTTATTTTTAAACCCAAGAGTTTTGAGAGTACTTATATGTGTGAAATTTGCTATATCGATTGATATACTTAGTCAAATTAAATCTAAGTTTTTACTATAATACTTATACGACGTATAAAATAATGTTAACCATTTCGGTAACAGTTTCTTCATGAGAAATTTTAAAAACTAAAGTTAATTAAAGTTATTTACGATTGAAAGTGTCACTAAAAGATTAGATTTATTTGCTCATTTATTAATTAAAAATGAAATATTATAATATATTGATTTCGAGATACAAATCAATGATTTCACATAAAAAGGTTAAAAATGTAAATTTTATATATCGATTTTCGAAAATAACTTTGCTAAAAAGGCTCCGTTTTAAAGTTTCGCTTTAGGCCTCCGAGAAGGTTGAGTCGCCCCTGCTGTCGACAGGAAAGAAATTCCAAAGGGGTTTTCTTGGTTTGTTCGATTCAACAAAAAAAAGCATGAACATGGTGTTCAGTTGTTTTATTCGTGAAGAAAGGACTAGCATCCTAGCGTATCTCGGTGACGTGTAGTGTATGCACATCATAGAGGTTATCTACTTTGGTAACTTGTTTAGTTTGCGTGGTATTCAATTTACACACACGTATATTCAAGACGGTGTAACGTTTATTGCTAAAAGGTACACATCTCTAATCTTGTTAATTATAAGTTCTATACGTGTTTACTTTCCGCTGCGTACTCGTGATCTTTAATAGTTAATAGTTGTAAAAACCCAACACCCACAACTTATTTTCCTGATTTCGCCACTGATTATAAGATTATGAGATGAAAGAAATAACTCCTATTTCATGTCACGAGTCGAAAGTTATCGAAAGAAATCATACGGAGCAGATAAAAAGACATGAGTACATGACACCACTAACCACGTTATAATATATAAGTTAGTTACACCACGTTTCCTTATAATAATCGATTCGATATAATTTAATATTCAAAGTGTTCTGGCTTGTAAGTTATTTTTTCAACAAGATCACTCTGATCGTTGCAAGCAAAAGCAATAAAGTTAAAATCTGGCTTCCGTTAATTTGTGCATCAAGAAGTATACGAAATAACAAACTCGTTTGTTTGTTTGTAATATTATTAAGAAGGAGCTAGCAAGAAGCTAGACTAAAAAGAAGTTACATCACAATAGCGTTTTATTTTGTGTATGAGATAGGTTAGTAGTACACTCCTTAAAATTATTGTAATACCTTTTTTACCTTTTTATGTTTTTTTATTTTTATTATTTTGTTTTTGTTATAAAACAGTGAATAAGAAAAATACAAAACAAAAAATATAAAGTTTTACAAGTCAAAAGTAGTAAAACGCAAAAAATACGAAGCATAAAACAATAAAAAATTATATTATCCTATTAATAAAGTGGGTAAAACTGCTTTCTTTTTTAAGGTTTTATTTTTTTTTTATTTGTTTGGTGAGTTGGTAACATGGTGGCTATTTCCAAAGAGGAAGAGGTACAAAAGATTTCGACATCTATTTTCGTTACAAATTTTCCGGATCACGCTAAGGCAAAAGATTTATGGAATGTTTGTAAACAATACGGTCAAGTGGTTGATGCATTCATCCCGGATAGAAAGTCGAAGGCGGGTACGAGATATGGCTTCGTTCGATTTATTAGAGTATATGATGTAGACCGTTTGGTTAGCAATTTGTGTACGTTATGGATGGGGAGTCATCATCTTCACGCGAACGTCGCTAGGTTTCAGAGACCTCCTGCTGTTAACAGTGGTGGATATACGCATCAGAATGGTAATTATGTGCCTAAAAAAACAGAAGCCAATTCGAATATTGGACGTAGAACGGACAAAATGTCTTATGTTAATGTTGTTAATGGGGATACAAAATTGACAGAAGCGTGTGAACCAGCTTTACTTCTTGATGAGTCATGTCTTAACCAATTGGATTACTCGTTAGGTTTGCTTGGTAAAGTTAAAGAATTCAGCAGTTTTGATAATATGAGAATGGTATTGGGGAATGAAGGCTTCAATGACATTGATTTAAGGTATATGGGAGGTATGTGGATCATGATTGGTTTTAAAACGGAAGATACTAAAGCTAAGTTTCAGTCGTGCTTAGGCGCGACATCATGGTTTTCTCAACTCATACAAGCGTCCAAAGAGTTTGTTATTGATGAACGTATCACTTGGGTAGACATTGAAGGAATACCTCTCAAATTATGGTCGGAAAGTACGTTTAATAGGATTGCGGCAAAATGGGGTAAGATGCTTTATTTGGAGAAATTAGATGAAGGGTGTTTGTATAGTAAGAGGTTGTGTATTCTTACTACTGGAAAATCAAACATACTCGAAACGTTCAAAATCATTCATAAAGGGAAGAGATTTTTGGTGAGAGCAAAAGAAACCATGGGATGGATTCCTGATTTTGATGAACAAGAGGAAGATAATAGCGAATCGGAAGACGAGCAATCCGTAGGTTTTATTAAGGAAGACTTTGATGGTAGTGATGTAGAGAAGGAAGGGGATAATAACGTTAGTATGGTTCCAGACTCGGTGAAGGAAGATGTGAATGTGCAAGCTGAAGAGAAAGGTAATGATTTTGATGTTAATAATTCTCTTGATCCTTTTGAGCTATATTCGCTATTGAATAAAAAGAGAAATGTGGAGGAGAAAATGGATAAGTCGAATGAAACAGTGAGTATTCCATTTCCTCCTGGATTTACTCCTTGTGACGAAACAGAAGTTGAGTGTGATAAGAAGTCTATGGGTAATAATGAAGGCAGCGGGTCTGACAACGAAAAAGGGGAATCGGTTTCTATTGGTTCAAGGAAAAGCAACAAGATAGAAATTAAAAGGACGGGGGGTTCGTTATTAACTGTTATGGAGGAATTGATCAAGGTGGGAAAGACGATGGGTTACAATATGGAAGGATGTATGAAAAATATTGAAGAAATAATTGAAATTCAAGGAGGAAAAGAGGTTTTTAAATGAATATGGTTTCTCTTAACGTTCAAGGCCTAAACCCTAAGGCCAAAAAAGATTGGGTTAAGGAGATTTGTGTTTCTCATAAGGTGAATTTTCTTACCTTACAAGAGACCAAGATGGAGGATATTTCTTTGATTGATGTTAAATGTTGTTGGGGTAACTATGCTTTTGAGTATGTGTATAGTCCGGCGGTTGGTAATTCGGGTGGCATTTTATGTGTGTGGGAGAAGTCGGCTTTTAAGAAAAACAATTCTACGATTTCCGATTATTTTGTTATGATTAGCGGGTCTTGGTTATGTAGTGGTGTAAATCTTTTGATTATTTCGGTGTATGCTCCTCAAGAATATGCCGAAAAGAAAATGCTTTGGGATTATTTGGTTCATGTGATTAGTAAATGGGACGGGGAGGTGATCGTTATGGGAGATTTTAATGAGGTTCGATTCAAGAATGAAAGATTTGGCTCGTTATTTCATGCTCATGGCGCGGATGCTTTTAATAGATTTATTTTGCAAGCAAATCTTCAAGAGATCCCCCTTGGAGGTTGTTCTTTCACTTGGTGTCATAGATCCGCTAAGAAGATGAGTAAGCTAGACCGGTTTCTTATGTCGGAAGGCTTGTTGGGTGTGAATCCTAACTTTTCGGCTTTAACGTTGGATAGGTACCTATCGGATCATAGACCTATTATGTTGCGTGATTCTTCCCATGATTATGGCCCTATCCCTTTTAGGATGTATCATTATTGGTTCGAGATAGACGGATTTGAAGAGATGATTTCGAAAGCTTGGTGTGAATGTCCAATCGTTGAGGTAAATCCTATGTTGTACTTGATGTATAAGATGAAATTTCTCAAAAAGTGTATTCGTGAGTGGAATGGGAAGAGACAATCTAATAAGTGTAAAAAAAGGGCTTTTAAAAAAGATCTCCATGACTTGGAAATTGTTATTGACCAAGGCAATGCTACGGATGATATTCTATATAAAAGAATGGAGATCATTAAAGACATCCAAGAAGCGGAGAAAGTGGATAATTTGGAGGCGGCGCAAAAAGCTAAGATAAAATGGGCGATAGAAGGAGACGAGAATACAAAGTTTTATCATGGGATTTTAAATAAGAAACGTAATCAACTTGGTATACGTGGAGTCTTAAAAGATGGTATGTGGATCGATAATCCGGCTATGGTTAAAAAGGAGTTCTTGGAGCATTTTAGTACTCGGTTCCAGCAGCCTCGTCGTATTCGTCCAGTGATCAATATTGATTTTCCTCGTACGATTAGTGAGCTGAAAAAAAATGAATTGGAAGGTGATATTTCGTACCAAGAGATTAAGCGGGCGGTGTGGGATTGTGGGATTGATAAATCTCCGGGACCGGATGGAGTTACTTTTGGTTTCATTAGAAGATATTGGTCTTTAATTGAAAAGGATGTAGTGGCGGCGGTTCAACATTTTTTTACTTCCGGTAATTTTCCTAAAGGTTGTAATGCGTCGTTTATTGCTTTGATCCCTAAGATTCCGGATGCTAAATTGGTTAAGGACTTTCGTCCAATTAGTCTTATAGGGAGCTTATATAAAATTATTGCGAAAATTTTGGCTAATCGGCTTGTTGGTGTGTTGGGTGACTTAGTTAGTGAGGTTCAATCGGCTTTTGTGGCGGATAGACAAATTCTAGACGGTCCGCTCATTCTCAACGAGGTTCTTCAATGGTGTAAAGCGAAAAAAAAACAAACGTTTATTTTCAAGATTGATTTTGAAAAGGCTTATGATTCCGTTCGTTGGGATTTCTTAGGAGACGTTTTAAATCGTTTTGGCTTTGGTGCTAAATGGTGTGGTTGGATACAAGAATGCCTTCGATCTTCTCGTGGTTCGGTTTTAGTAAATGGAAGTACGACGGAGGAATTTCAATTTTATAAAGGCTTAAAACAAGGTGATCCGTTATCTCCTTTCTTATTTATATTGGTTATGGAGAGTCTTCATTTGTCCTTTAAAAGAGTGGAGGATGCGGGTATGTTTAATGGTATCAAGATTAACTCTTCTATGACTTTATCTCATATGTTTTATGCGGACGATGCTATATTCATGGGTCAATGGAGTAAGCGGAATATTGATACTTTAATGTATATGTTAAAGTGTTTTGAACGGGCTTCGGGTCTTAGTATTAATCTTAGTAAAAGTAAACTCATGGGGTTAGCGGTTTCGATAGAGAAGGTCGAAGAAGTTAC